>UELU01142655.1:0-11678 GCA_900490025.1 Megastigmus dorsalis
GTCGGTATTCTCCGTAACCTTAAAAACATTTTTTTCCGAGATCATCGGAAACAGGAGTGAAGTTGCCGCACTCTGCTCGCCGCTCGGTAACGTGACGACGACGAACCCAACTAGAACGGTCATCTTAGACTCGTAATTTCGGCAACGACGATGAATAATGCATATTTCTAATATTTATTACGGAAGGATAAAAATAATATCGCTAACCAAAAACGACTATTTCGAATTATTTTTATCCCGTCTACAAGAATATGGCAGTAATATTCCATAAAAACATTTATTTCGGAAAATAAAATTTTTATCTTTTGAACCAAAAATTTTACATTAATTCTGGCTACACCATTGTATTCTTATCCAAACTCCAAGTCTAATGCGACTTGCCGCATCTATTTTCTTCAATTCAATTCTGAGTAAACTGAGTTCAAAAGTGCTGCGTTGGAAGTTTGTCACGTTGTAGAAAAATCAACTTGGCCAAATATACTTAAACAAGCTGATGTTGTATCAATATTTAAAGCTGGTGATAGACATTATCTATCAAATTATAGACCAATTGTGACGTGAAATCTAAACGTCACAAGACTCCAAATAAAGGTAAGAGGGCGTCGGGGGACGCGCGCACGACGGTTGGTGACATACATGTCAACAGACTATAAAATTACACGAGAAAGAGAGCAAACCTACATTAACTACCTTTTTGGATTTGGCCAAGGCTTTTGACACAGTCAATCATAATATCCTCTTACAAAAGCTATATAGGTATGGTATACGTAGCACTGTGTTGGGCCTTTTAAAAAGTTATTTAACAGATAGAAGACAATCAATCAAAATAGGCAAATTACTTAGCACTTTTGATTACGTTAAAACAGGAGTACCACAATGGACTACACTAGGGCCGTTACTATTTATCTTGTACGATGACATATTAAATATGCTTCCAGAGAATGATATATTATCCTATGCAGATGATAATGTTATATTAAGTTATGATAAATCGTGTTCTCTAGCACTAAATAAAATGAGTAACTACTTGAGTACAGTTAGCGACTGGTTAGCTGAGAACCAATTGTCACTAAACGTTAATAAAACAACATATATTACTTTTGGAAACTATTATAATAGTGTGCCGACTCTAATAAATTTAAGTATTCATAATGTGCCAATAAAAAGAGTAGAATACTGTAAATATTTAGTTATCACTGTTGACTATCAACTTAAATGGGAAAAACATATATTGAATATAATTAATAAAACTAAGTATTTAATTTTCATATTTGTTAAACTTTCAAAATTTATCTCATCAAAAACGCTAATGACAATTTATTATGCGTTATTCAATAACGTATGAAATTATGGAATCTTAGTATGGGGAGGATGCTACAACAATGTACTAAGCCATTTGCAAAATTTACAACATAAATTATTAAAAATTATTATGAAAAATTCTCAAGAAATACAGCGGCCTCTTAACATCTCCTTATCTTTCAAATTAGAATCAATATTATACTATTATACTGATCTCAAAAATGAATACATACTATCTAAGAGTATCACAAGAAATAAAAACATTTTACTACCTAAAGTAAATAAAACTGTTGGTTTTAAATGTAGTAAAATAAGAGCAATAAAGACTTTTAATGAAATGCCAAATGAAATGAAATCCATAAACTGTACAAAAAGTATATTAAAAAGTAAAATTAAGAAATGGATATAATGAACTGTTGAATTATTTTAAATTATATACACACGTTTATTATTGTTTGAATTTAAGTTTTAACACTGTATCAATGAATTACTTTTATAGTTTTGTTATTTTTAATTTTAAGTATAGATTTAAGAGTTATCCAGTACTATGTACAGATAGTTGAACTACCTCTGTAGTTTTTTTGCATTGATTTGTATAAATTATTGCTGGGAATAAAAAATAAAGAATAAAGAATATACTTTCTGTTGCAGATGTAAAAAATGTTCTTGTTCGGTTGATAAAAGATCAATTTAATAATATGAATGGGAAAGTAGTACGTATCCAACAACAACTATCTGAAATACAAAATTTCCAACTTGCTACAAAGTCAACTTGAAAAATTTGTACGAATTTCAACAACTAAATAATGATTTAGATGATACAGGTAAAGATGTTTATAAAAATTTGGTAAGTTTTGTATTACTAAATGTATTTAAAAATTAATATTTTTAATAACTTTAAATATTTTATTTTGTAGTTTTTACATCTATCATCAACAGTGAATATCAATAAAGATCTCACTGACTCATTTACAGTAATATTTAAGAGTTTCTTCACTCGGGATGTTCTGTGTAATTATGCAGCACAAAAAAAGCAATCAAATAAATTATTATTTAAAAGCACTAATTTTTATGTATGTTTCCGTGGTAAGTTTGTTAAGTATAATCTTACATAAGCTTTTATGTATATATTTTAATTTTGATACGTTAAATCAATATATAAAATAATTAGTTATTGCAGAAGCCATGTTACATGCATTCAAAAATCAGGAGAGAGTTAGAGTAGATGAAAAAATAATCGAACAAATTATAGGTATAATTTTTAATAATGCTAAGGATTGGGATGGGTTTAGAGTCACTTTACGAGGAGTTGCTTGCTGCCTCCATGCAACACGTAAAAGGATGCTTCCATCGCGTATCCATCCTCGACAATGATTCGCATGTTTTGACCGATGGCGTTTTTATCAAAAGACCAGCGCCATCCCCGACGGCGGCGGTACTGGCGTCCATAGGGCCGGGGCACGTTTTAGCTGATCGGGCCCCCGCGCTGAAAAAATTTGCGACCGCGGGAGGAGCACGCATCAGCTGATAGCGTACCCCGAGCGCATGAGCTGAAAAATGACGCGCGCGCGCTCATCAGCTGATTGCGCCCCCGCACTGAAAAAACCACCTGCCGAGCGCGTCCATCCCATAATATGGTTAGAAAGTGCTATTAGGGATATTTATGTGTATTTAACTACGATGCCTCGTAATGAAAACGATTTAATTGGCGTAAGTATTAGTAGCGAAAATTTCGCGCATGGAGCCGGTGGTATATCGTTAAGATCTTTATGGACCTTTTTTTCGAAGATCTCTGGGTGCTGGTTAACAGTTTAACACAGAGCAACGAGAATTTTATTATCGATGATACTTTTATTTTAAAAACTACGATTATCGAAATGCCCGTCGGATCAGGCACGCAACGAACTAGAAATTTAACAATCGATGCCGTAACGCTTAGATCAATGGTTTCGACAAGAAACGACGACAACTTGTGCTTGTCGCGTGCGCTAGTCATCGGCGAAGCTCAATTTGCTTTACGCAATAATGCTTCACCAGAGACACGACGCATTTGGGGATGCATTCGCGATGGTCAGCGCTAGCTGCAAAAAGAACATGCCGAAAGACTCGTGCTTGAAGCTAACGTGCGCATACCCCGAAGCAGCTGCGGCTTTTACGAGATTGAAAATTTCAGGCCTTTTACTTAAATTATTTTATAGCTGAAGTTGTGTTCGATAAAAGATCATTAAGGTCCGGCGAGTTGCCTTTTTGTAGACCGTCGTGCGACACTACGGACAGCAGGTATAGATTTGAGGGGGGTCATAAATTTTTGTTATTACCAGACCTCGAGACACTTTGAAACTATATTAAATTTACTAGGCGTTATAAAAACGAAATTTTTTTGCTCTTCTTGCAACAAAAGAAACCATCACATAGAGCAATACCAGTGCAAAACAATTTGATCGAGTTGCTTTGTTTCACCCAGATGTAATACGGAAAACGTTGAAATTATTAAATGCGTAGATTGTAATAGGAATTTTTGCAGTAATCGGTGTTTCGACAGTCATAAACGAGACGGGTCTTATAAGAAAAAAAATAAAAAATTGTGCGACGTAGTTAAAGTGTGCAAAAAATGTTTGAGTCACAAACAGATTTCGCGCACCGCACGAGTGCGGTATTAATTGGTGTAAATATTGTATGCGCCGTCATAGCGTTAATGAATTATGTTATATGCAACCAATAAGAGCCGCACAGGGTCAGCTCGCGTGAATAAAAAAATATTTATTTATTTTCTATGATTTCGAGACGCGTCAAGATGAAACTACACATATCTAATCTTTGTGTTGTGCAGCAAGTGTGCACCGATTGCATCGAGATGGATGATATTTCGCAATGGTACCCCACTTGTGGCATACATGAGTTCGTTTTTCGCGATGAACTTGTGAAACAATTGCTCGAATTGTGCTTTAGAGATAAATCTTAATTTCAGCAAATCGGACGACCGGGCATGCATCAGCAGATCTGACCCCTCTCTCCCTCTCTCTCTGGGCTGGCTGCGCACTGATACTAGGAGACGATACTGTATTGGGGTACTTATGTACAAAATCATGCGTATGCGCTCACCAGACTACCTGGAATGTCTCTTTTCTAGGTATGTGCCTAGAGCTACCGCTAGGGGAGAAATAAAGGATCTCGCAATTCCCCGAATGCGTACAACTGTGGGAAATAATACCTTCCAAGTGCAGGGTGCGCATTTATGGAACTCTCTTCCTGCTGAAATTCGTCATCTGCCATCACTCAGCAGGTTCAAGACTGCTTTGAGGAGATTCCTTCTCAACCTAGATTAGATTTTTAAGTATAGGTTAAGCGACATGTGAGCTTGTCCTATTCCTGTACATCGTCCTGTCCTAATTTATTACTCTTTGTGTCATTATTCGAGTATGTGTGTAATTTAAAAAAAAAATGGACAGACGTTGTGCAAGTGATGAAGTGTGAATGCTCGCGCAACCTTTCTGTGACTTGTTTTTAGACTATTTTGTATATAGCTTTAATTCTTAAAGGAATGACGTGATAGATTTAAAAAGACTGAATTTTGACTGTATTTGTAACTTATCTGTGATATCACTATTTTTTATTTTTTATTTTTAAATGTATTTGACCAAACTTTAGATATAAGCACGACTGTGATATCGCAAAGCGAGAAAGAATGTATATATATTAAAACTGTGTTAAAAGACTAAAATTTTGTAAAAGGTTACAAATAAACATTATATCTATCTATCTATCTATCTATCTCGTGCACCGCGTAGCCGTTTCACCGCGTCTCCTGGCTGGGCGCTCTCGTCGGCGCTCGTACCCCGGCGCAAACATGTATTGGTCTCTCTCTAATCCGCTACTTGCGTTTATTGCACTGGCTGCAGCTCAGTGCAATTAAATAGGTGGGTTGTGGTGGTCACTATCAACAAACACACACACTTCGCGGTTTCTCTCTTCCTCTTTAGCGTCTAATTGCTATCGCGGCGGAAATCCATCTGAGGCTCGATGGCCCCCCTCTATCGCTCGCTAATTACCGCTATCTCTCTAGCGCGACACTTACCGATGCTCTCTCTCTTGCTCATCATCCTCAATGCCTGAGCGCCGTCGGATCGAGCATACAATCGAATTAACGATCGAATGTCAAATTCAATCGTGAATTCGTTATACACTATATATATACCATACGATGACGAACGACGACTACTATCACTTCAATATAATAGAAAAAGATTATTATTATTATTATAGTTACACACCAGAAGGGTACTCAATAGGTATAGATATGGTATACTATATATGCCATACGACGAACGACGACCACTATCACTTTAATATAATATAAGATAAGATAAGATAAGATTGTAGTTACACCATAAGGGTACTCAATAGGTATAGATATGATATACTATAGATACCATACGACGAACGACGGCCACTATCACTTTAATATAATATAATATAAGATAAGATATTTCGAACTAAATTGTAATAAGCGACTTATTATTTTTCTTTTTTTTCTAAAGTAAAGTTCTGAAATTCACTTGTACTTTAGTCTTAAGGGGGGAACTGTTACGGCATGCTTAATATACTATATATAATTCCACATCCAGAGAATTCTCGCGGTTAGCTGTTTGTCAAAGCTTGCATTTTTGCGCCGCGCAATAAACGGAATAGACGGAATAAAAATAAGTTGAAATAGTCGTTTTTAGTTAACGATAATCTTTTTATCCTTTTATAATAAATATTAGAAATATTGATTATTCATCGTTGTTGCCGAAATTACGGGTCTCAAATGACCAGTTGAGTTCGTCGTCGTCACGTTACCGAGCGGCGAGCAGAGTGCGGCAACTTCACTCCGGTCTCCAATGATCTCGGAAAAAGTGTTTTTAAGGTTACGGAGAATACCGACGATACGGAGTTTTGTCATTTTGTTGATATCGCCAATTGAGATGGAGAATAATAGATGGCGTTAGATGAATATTTCCAGCATTGTATTATTATTTTTTCTCGAGAACCGATTATAAGTAGAGTACGAACCGACATAATTATTTTTTCAAAAGTGGAAAAATAATTAATTAATTTATAATTAACTTCGTTATAAAGGATTCTGCTGCAAATTTTGAAAATTTAACTCAGATTTTACGAGCAACGTATAAACCAAGATGTTCTCTTTGACGAAGGTTATAGAATATGGAATATCCGAACTACCTATTGCATATGCTAGACATATGTACGTCTAATTATTACTTAATTATTTTTTTTTTGATTATATGAAATCTATTAAAATATATTTTATTAGATTGTTTGAATACTTCATTCTTTGATTTACGTATTTTAGTTTTATAAACTAAAGCTAACTCAAGAGTTTTAAAACTTAAGCCTTTTTCACGAGTTTAACGTTAAAAAATTGAAGAAAATATTCGATACTTTTCTTATTTCAGTTTTAAACTTTTAATGCGTAAAAAATTAAGCCCTTCATACTACAAGTATAAATTTAAATTAAATTTTTTAAATTAACTTATAAATTAAAATAAATTCTACGAGTTCTGACCTGTCCAAATTTGGACTAATCAAGATGCTTAGTAAGACTTATACGATGACTATATAAAATAATAATTAATCATTATACTGATCAAGGTCTGAGATCGATTTTTGTCTAAATAGTGGATCTCAGCAAATCGAAATTATAAACACTCTATTTACTGAAACAGAAACATATTCACAAAGCTTATTTGGTCTACAGAGGCTGAAAATTATCCTGATCAACGTCTGAGATCATTAGAAGAAAAGTACCTATAGCTAATAGTCGATTCTTGGCTAAATACTCGATTTCAGCATAGTGAAATTTCAAATACTCTATTTGCAGGCTCAGAAACATAAATATAGGGCCAGCTAGGTCTACCAACTCTGACAATTACCCTGATCAAGGTCTCAGATCGATAGAACCAAAGTACCATCAGCTAATATTTTTATTTTCTTCTTAATACTGGGTCACATTATACCAAAATTTTTAATACTCTATCTACTACCTCATAAATATGAACACAGGGCTAATTTAGTCTATGTACTTTCAAAGTTACTACAATCAAAGTGTAAGACCATTAGAACAAAAGTACCAGCAGCTAATAGTAGATTTTCGTCTAAATACTGGATCTCAGCAATTCGAAATTTCAAATACTATATTTACAGGCACAGAAACATAAACACACGGCCAATTAGGTCTACCAACTCTGAAAATTACCCTGAACAAGGTCTAGGATAGATAGAACCAAAGTACCGGCAGCTAGTAGTCGATTCTCGGCTAAATACTGGATTTCAGCATAGTGAAATTTCAAATACTCTGCTTACTGGTACCGTCGTAGTCTTCGGGGTCTTCTGGTCTATTCGTGAAGAGATTTGGATTTTTCTTGACGAATGCTGATAATCTCTGTCGGAGATCTGCTACTGTTCCTTGTGTATCTAAATTCTTTCTTGTTAATTCTTCAATTAATTCTGGTTTCTTTAGGTGGTAAACCCATCCAATGCTACTCATTTTGATTTAAAGTCCTGATCGCAAGTGAAATATAAAAAAATATGGTTTACAATAAATAAATTGCGCAGCAAAATATTTTAATCTACTAAAAATCTTTAGTTTCTCGGTGTACGCAGTTATTTAAATGAAAAAAAATTACACTGTTCGGACGCCATGTGACGTTATCTCTCGATCGGTGATACCTACACGTATTTTTGTAGTTACGGGAGATTCCGTGTTTGCATCCTGTTGTCGCCGGATGCTTTCTAGTTTACTACGGTTCGGTGGTATGAAAGAGGATGCGGTTTTCTTTTGTGAAAATAAAGCAAGCCCGGTCTTATTTAAGGTAACAAATAGTAAACTATATTCTTAGATCTTAATTACAATATAAGTGTACGAAAAAATGAATACAAGAAATTTGACGGCTAAGTCGCCCATTCGCCGATATCTGCAAAAAAAAATACAAAAAAAGAAAAGAATATTAATTCGTGAATGTCACTTATTACGGCCTAAAACTGAATTTACATTTACTTATCGCGTCCCTTATACACGGTGGGTTTCGAGATTTAGGGTATGGATTAAAAGGATTCCACCGAGGGGCACCTCGGGAGTCTTTGACGGGAGCCAGGCGTATGCGAGGGGCACCTCACATTCGCCCAGCTTGCGGGAGTCGGAGGTGGCGTGGTAAGAGGAGCACCTCTGTACCGACACCGGGAACATAAGTAAAGAGAGGGGCATCTCTGTTTACTGTCGGAGAACGTTTGAGGGGCACCTCCAAACGTTCGGGTTCTATCCTCGAGGGGCACCTCCGAGGGGTCCGGAGGTTGGCGTATGACTCAGCATCGACGCGCTGTCGTTGCACCCTCATCGTCCCCGTCATAATTGTCGGACGAGCAAGACAGTTCCTCTGATGATGCAGGCGATGATGGCGATAGACCCGTGGTCAACGTGTCTATTTTCGAGGAAAACAAGAGGATAGGGGCTAATACAATTAAAAATATTCATTAAAATATATTTTGTTATTTATTGTTAAGAACGATCGTTTCAAATGTGATAAAAATAATGAAAGAACACGTTTAAATTGACGCAGGACATTAAAACACTTTATTCGTTAAATTTAATTTCAGCCGGTCCGTTAAAGCTCTCGTGAGCTCTGTCTAATAGATCGAGGATATCCGGCTCTGTATATAGCGCCGACTCGCTATCCTCGGCTAAATTGTGGAACCAGCGTAGCTCTTGGGCCCGCTGTACGTTCCTAATACTAGCCGCGTAAACTTGTAACGTCTCCGAATTTAAATTCGCTACCGAATCGTCTGCTGCTGGTGGTGATGGTGGTGCTGGTAGTTGTTCGGGTTGGTTTTCCTTGATGGAATATCCATTGCGATACCCCGCCGCATCGGGAACCGCTTCTTCACCCGCGCTAGTACTAAAGGTATATCTGTTAGCGTCGGTCATATCGGCGTAGGTATAATATCCCCGATTTTCAGCCGGATCGATGAACGTATCATCGGAATCACTGTCGAGATCGTTTAACAGGCTTTCGAGTGCTGCAGTAAAAAATATTAAGTTTAAAAAAACGTAAAATAATTAACAAGCCTCGTGCTGTCTTGTTATTAAGTTATTAATAAATTGTATAAAATTTAAAATTAAAGTTAAAAATAATTAAGTATTTGATTTTTAAAACTTACCGTTGTTCTCCTCGTACTCGCAAACCAAATTTCTTAATACACCTAGGTTCTGCATGTTTCTGGAAAATATTAAGTAGCCTGCTACAGATACGGCCAAACGGTTGTTTCGGAAGAGCGTTCGATGTAATCGTGCCATTTCCCGGTACGTACAAGCACGAGAATATGAATTTCAGATCCCTTTTCAGTAAAACACGCTCCATATTGCGCACTCTTCTGCGCCACTGGAAATCACACCGGCGCAGCACGTCACTATTTACACTGTTATATATCAAAAACTGTACTATATGTACAAGAATTCTTACAAATTGAGTTTCGATTATGCTTCTCATGGCGCAAACTGTGAATCCTACAACATACACAAATCTAGCAAATATACAGACTGAATGGGGAATCGCTTTGCAGTGTGGGGTATATATACTGCCAGTGGTAGCGGGGGTGTACCGAAAACAAGAGCCCCCCACCCGATACTGAGATGCACCAAAAGGACACTCATTAGTAGTGTAAAGCATACTTTTTTCTCGAATCGACGAAATGGCACGTTTTATTATAGCTGTCAGCCCTGGCGTCAAGGTACCTGTGTTTCCTTGTTTATAACGTGAAAGACCGTATGCGACACCGCTCCAGATTATTTGCGCATGATAAAGCGAAAATCATATGGCAACAATGTTTTTCATACTTCAAAAACCGAGGAGGCGTCTATACCTAAACATATTCTTTTTTAAAACTAAAGCTCATAAGTCAGAGCCATATGATAAAAAAGGGTCTAGACGTCAATTCGAGAGACAACTTAGCACGGGTATATATTTTGTCGAATTGAGGTGCAATATGGTTTTTTCGAATACCCATATAATCGATCAACGAAATCTTAACGAACTTAGGCGACTGCAGATTTTCACAGCATGTTCCTCGGAAAAATCCAAAACTTCCCCACTACTGTTACAACTAGGTGTCCGAGGTTTCTTCGTTACCACTTTTTCCAGGGTGCATCATTCCCAACTCGTTTAGCCAGTACTACAGTTGATTTTTTTTCAAAGTGTCTTCTTACTTCGCACAGTCGCTTTTTCAAAATCTTTCCTTACTATGCACAGTCGATTTTTCAAAGTGTTTTCTTACCTAACTCAGTATGTTTGCCAGGGAAAATTGTATAGTGTAGACCAGCAGTGACGCTGATTTCTTAACGAGTGAAATGTCCTTGATTTTCGATGAGAGCGAGTTGAACGTCATTGAAAGAATCGCGAGCGAACTCATACAGTCGGACGCTCAATGGTCTAACGGGCCCAGTGCAGTGCATGGTCACTTCGAGGAAAGTGTACACTCTAAACCCCAAAGTAGAAAAATTGACGTAGAAAAGTAGGAATTGACAGATTCCTATTTTGGGAAATGCTGCCCAAAGTAGGAATTGAGAGATTCCTACTTTAGAGCAGTAGAAAAGTAGAAATATTAATATTCCTACTTTGGTAAAGTAGAAAATGCGATATTCCTACTTTAGTAAAGTAGAAAATATAATGCCAGTATATGAAAAGTAGAAATATTGATATTCCTACTTTAGTAAAGTAGAAAATGCGATATTCCTACTTTAGTGAAGTAGAAAATGCGATATTCTTACTTTAGTGAAGTAGAAAATATAATTTCGATATTTGAAAAGTAGAAATAATGATATTTCTACTTTTGTAAAGTATATATGGTCCTTATATACGGAAAAAAACTTAGATATTTATTCTAATATGTATGTCTGTGATAAAATAATTAATAATAACCTAATCTATAAAAATACCTTCTAAAAATAAAATATGGTTTATATTTATAATAAAATTCTTTATTAAATTTTTTTACAATCAACTCCTAGAAATATATATGTCTAAATAGCTTCTTTTTTTATTTTTAGTTTCGGGATGCTTTAAAATCTTAGAAAACTTAAAAGATAAAAGAGCTTAATTATAGTGTTTTGAAAATGCTTTTTTCTGCACAATATCATGGCATTATTTTCAATAACCTTCGTATTGATTTTACTGATAAAAAATTTGAGTCATTGTTCGATTAGGTGAGGCTATAGTAAAATTCTGTATATATAGGGATATACTTACAAACTACATTTTTTTCTACTACATTAGTTGTAAGGGGAAATTGGTAAGGGGGAGAGGGGGGTTGGGTTGGTGGTGGGG
>UELU01142657.1:0-14025 GCA_900490025.1 Megastigmus dorsalis
GTGTGTGTGTGTGTGTGTGTGTGTGTGTGTGTGTGTGTGTGTGTGTGTGTGTGTGTGTGTGTGTGTGCGTACGAGGAATAAAGAGCACAGACGGAGTTTGGGGATTTGCGGCGCGGTAAAAAGTGTATATACGAGATTTCTTTGCGTTCGCGTCTTATAGACGCGTGAAATATAGTTTTATGTATATATGTTTGCATGTACATGTACGCGCCTGTGTGTGGATGGGAAATACATTACGAGGGCGATAAGTTGCGCTCTTTTGCGAAATTTCCTAAAAGCGCTGATGCGGATTTTTGAGAGGCGTCTACTTTTCTTGATTTATATTCGCGCTGCCTTCTCGTGTGGATCAGAGATTTTCTAAGAATTTTATTTATATGGGTGGATCTATTGTTGATTTGTGCTCGGAGTGAGTGCTTTCTTCGTGTAGTCGTGGCTGAGACCGAAATAAAAGCTGTTGTACAAGGAAATCTATGTAGTTCTGGTACGGATTATTATTAAAGTTGCAGAAGGCACATTTGGGAAATACGCGTATTTTTACTCGTATAGAGCTAGAAAAGGGAAGTGTAAAAAGTTTATTTTTTAGCCACTTTTTTGTACGAATGAAGTTTCTTTTTTGTAAGTTCTCGTGGGTCGAGGATTATAATTAAATGTTTTTAATTGGAAAAAATACGTTATTCGGATTTCTCACCGCCCACAAGCTATTTCTAATAACCTTTTACCATTTTTTTATGTGCATTCACCGGTTCCTCATTATGACTTAGCCAGAACGTAAAGAGACTAAATTTTTTTCAATATTATTCTGTTAAAAGTAAGGAAAAATAGAGCTTTATGCACGCTATAAAGGCATGAATAGTTATGCTTAACGCACGTTGTTTAATAAGTATAATTTCAACATTTTACTTTTATTTTGTACAATAAAATAAGTTTAGTTCTCGCATCTTCGATAAACCTGTCAAAAAATGTTACCACTTTGATCGTTCCTTAGTTTCGATATTTCACTAAGGCGACAGTACATAGCTATTCGGTACAAGCCCGTTATAATTTAAAATAACATACGTGCGATCCAAGCAGTTTCAAATTAAAGATTAATTATTTAAGACACGTTGTTCGTAAAATCAGGTCAAAGTTGATCTTACGATCTAATTATAAAAAAGGTCTATTTTAAAATCGGATCATTTTCTATCTTACAGTGTGATTGTCAGATTCTTGTCAATTTGAGATGCATCAAATTTAAGAAAGTCAGATTTTCTTTCTGCAATACCTGCAAACAATATCAAACTACTAATTAGGAACTCTGGTTGATCGCACTCTCACTATTTCGTGTTTGAGGTGGTTATTTAAAATTTAATTTTAATTGGATTGGTTAAGGTAAAATCGATGTCTATAAGAGCCTAATTTTCTTGATCTAGCCAATCTAATCAAACCAAGTGATAGAAGCTTGTTCAGTATTAATTAATTTTAATATTACGTTAATATTAATTGGAGTAATATTTAATTATACATAATTATATATTCCTATTATAAACACATTAATAGTACATTTCAACATGGATGCGAAAAGATGTTTCTTTCGCTCGTGTGAAAAACGTCACATGAGGTACATAATGGCCTTCCGCGGCAGCTTCGAATTGTATTTTATACCACGAAAGCCACATAATAATATTGAAGTTATGATTTTAAGGTTAGAGTGGCATAAATAAAAGAAAATCCCAAAGGCCGACTAACGGACGTTTGGAATAGTAACTACGAAAATGTCAATAAGTTATGAAAAATTAATATGTTATTCATAGTATTAAAAAACTATTCCATGATTTTTTTCAGATTTATTTACCGTTTCCTTTTTGAACAAATCATAGAGAAATAAATGAAATTAACACGTACTTTTATGGAGCGTAAATGTTTTATATAAAAAATAGTCACCTATTTAAAGTGCAAAGCCAATATTATAATTCTTATCATCTAATTTAGATTTTTTTGTTAATATTATAAGCAACAAAGTCTAATTTAAGCTGTAAAAATTTTTAACACATTTAATAATTAACTTTTTTAGTATCAGACATTTTCGAAGTTACTGCCAAACGTCCTTAAAAATATAGATCGAGTTTATCAACTGATTTTACTGTTGCATGACACTTTTTTTAATAAATCGTGAGTTTACTATGTCTTTTGAGATTTAAAACGTAAACTATTTAAATTTCATACTTTTCGCAACAAGGCTAGGGGCAAAGGAAAATATCTATCGCATCTCATCTCCGATATATCGAAGCCGAATCGCGGGCATTCAAAGTTATCGCTCGGCAGATAGCATAAACACGGAATATAAAAAAGCCGTGCAAGTGCACTCGCGTCCTCAAAGCTCGCGCTGACAGATTTCGAGGAAAACCTATATAACAGGGTATAGCTATGCTCTAGCACTATTTGAATATCGCTATAAAACTTTATGGACGCTGTAGCAGCGCCAACTATGGTATATCCGAGGCAGTGCGATGCGAGCGTTGCGCAACATCTCCGTATTCTCGAATATTTTCCGAAGGCTTCTTGCCTCTAGTGCGTATATAATAACGAGGTGTAGGATTTCGATAGGGGGAAGAAATGTGCTTTTCGCAAACCTGTACACGCACACGTGGACACGTGCAGCCACGGAAAAATGAGATACTCTTGGTTCGACGTCTGTTTATAAGCAGGTTTTATAATGCGGTCGAGAGAAGTTGAGGACACGAGACACGCGCAGCTGAAATCTCGAACGAGAGAAAAATAAGACGAGCTGAGAGAGAGAGAGAGGGATCTGTAAAGGAGAGGAGCCGCAGAGTGCGAATGGAATGGAGGAAGATGAGAAGTTAAGGCTGCACGTGTACGGGATGCGGAAATATTATACGTGTGTAAATGCTGCGTCGGGCTGCTGCTACGGCTGTTGTTTCTATAGCGTGTTTAGCACACGGTACGTCGCACTATGTTCATAATCAACGAAATTGATGATACACTTTTCAGGCTTCTCGTGTTCCTGAAATGACTTCATTTACGAAAATTTGTGAGAATTGCTTATTCTCTGACGAAGGATAAACATATTTGAATAAGAGAAAAATTGTCAATATTTTTTTCAACCGAATGTTGATACAGTTTTTCTTTATTCTCATAGAAAATAGTAAGATGGATTTTAAAAGGATTTTGTACCGATACAAGAAAGCAATGAGAATAAAAATATCAGAAAAATTCAAACACGATCATTTTTTGATATTGAACGAATAAGTGTTATTGCATAAGATGAAACCACAATCGATTTTCGGATATATATATTGGATTAATGGGAGACCGATTTGGCTTGGATTTACCAGTTTTCAGCTAGCAACTCGAACTAGAATTGGGGACAAATAAGTTAGCGTAGTTAATCTTCAATAAGCTTGTATAAAAGTTAAAGTAGGATATTTGGCGGTTCTATCGTTGATGGTGCGGTAACTTGAACCAATCGAGAACATTATCTTACATTTTGCGGTATTCTACTCATGTTGTAACAAACATAAATGCCGTACTTTAGTAAATTATTATATATTACTATTGATTAAGTTATATTTTTCTATAAATAAAATACTAAATTAAAGTTATTTTGAATTAATGCTGGTGAAATACAGTATTAAATTACATATTCTACTCTGATATAGAGTTCTACGTTGAATAACATTTTTGAAAGTTAATTACATGCCTGTGTTATGGAGCTAAATTATTATGTGATTTCAAAAGATAAGTAATTAGTTGAGGAACAAAGAACCTAAAATAATTCTCTTCCAAAATAATAAACATAAAATTTTATACACTGTAAGTCAAAGATAATGAAGTGCAATTGCACATTGCGTAGTGATATTAGCTTTGTAATTAACAGATTAAAATTATATCAATTGCATTGTATTCGCTCATTTTCACATTCCAAAGCAATGATTTGTGCAAAACGGAAATCCCTTCTCATAGTCAGTTAAAATTCCTTTAATTTTACAAAAGAAAAGCCAAAGCAAGTAAAAAGGAAAGTCGGTCAGGACACGCGAAAGGGGATATAAGATGTGCGGAAGGTTAGAAACGAAACTAATAGAAAGTGAGCATAAATATGCCAGTAACATGTATATGTGCAAAGGTAAACCTTTAAGCTTATTCGCAAGAACTTTGCTATTTTCATAAATTTCGAAAAACCCGAGTAAACACGCAGTCAAAGTTTCCTCCGTAACTTCCTTTCTTATTGGGCACAGTATAATTTCCAAAGGGAAACTAATTCGCGCTAAAAGAAAACTCGCATCGAAAAATTAAAGGTGCAAGAAAATAAACTTCACTCGCTTCTTAATATTGTATTAGCAATCAAATTTCCCTTCAACGCGTCGGACGAAGTATCGGCTTTCTTTTTGTACTCGCTGATGTACCTTTAGTGTAATGAAGCTGCTTAGTCGTCCGCAGTTTAATAATTGACGAGCGAGAAATTGCCGAGTCACGTCGGTGGCGAACGAAGAAACTTTATAAAGTCGCATAATTACTCCGTAGATTATGTCATTTAAGAAATGCACCGCAGGAAGGATCTCTTTTCTTTTATCGTCCTCTCCCTTTTGCACTTCTTTTTTTCATCGCAGTTGGTTCCTTGGTCTTTTTTCTTCCCTGTTTGTTCTCATCGCCTCCAAGCGCCAAATAATTTTCCCCTCCGATGTCGTATACCTATAGTTGTTTATTCTGGATAAGCTAATGAGGTTTTAAATACATTTTCTGAGGATATATATTATGCTTTTTTATCGCACGGAAATAACGTTCAAGAGTCGAGGAAAGAAGATATCGATTTTTTCTATTATATTTTTTTATATTTTTATAAAATAATTAAAGGAATTCAATAGTTTATTTAATAGTTACAATTATTTTACAATACTTATTGTACGGTACGAATTTTCATTCTAATTCTGGCCAAGTTAATTAAGTATTGATTAAAATACATTTTAAATTATTAATTTTGTTTGAAACTGAATAAACAAAATCCATTTTAATATACATTGATGTTTACTTCCAATTTTTTAATATTTACTAGATATTTTCCTGATTATTACTTTTAATTAACTATTCAAGCATTTGATTTTGCTATTATTCAATTACTTATCCTTGTACATAATTAATTTTTTACTTTAATAATCTTGAATATAAATATATAAATATATAAGTACCAGCATGTTGAACAGATGAGTAAACAAAATACATGCAGTACAAACTGATATTTTACGTGGAAAAACGCGGCATGTGCATCTTGCAACACTGCCAAATGTTATTAAATTTCTTTTCGTAAGTGCTCAACGAAACCGTCAGCTTTACTCGTTGTTTCGAAGTCTGAATTCGCTAAAATAAATTAATTTCCTTACTGCTAGACAGGCTCAACTAGATAAATCTCACATGAGCTCTTAGTTACTCTGCAGCAGCATCTTCAACAGAAAGGAGGGATCGTTATCTAAATCTCGTGTAATTCCAGTGCGCCTTTGCCCTCAAGACATAAGCAAAACAGGCTTATAAATAAAGCTAACAAGATTTGGACCAAAATAAAGCTGGAAAGACTAATTAAGGCATTTATTGAAACTTATGAAGATGAAATGAAATTTGCCGAGAAAGTTGTGAATGTTGAATTTAATTTAAAAAAGCAATATAATCCCACAATTTTAATCACATTGCTAAGTCATCATTAATGCCGGTGCTAATTTATTTATTATGTGTAAAAATAAACTGTTCGAGTTCGTTAAAAATACATATGTACCGCTGTCGACAAGTAATCAGTGACAGTTTTTCACGCGAATAAAATTTTGCAAGGATTTACCTACGACATAAAATTTTCCCATCTTCTTTCCGAGATCTCAGACGTCACAGCACTTTGCGCTTCAACGTCAGTCTGTTGCGTTACGTCTCGCTGGATTCTCATCAAAACTTTTCCATAGTCGAGCATTTTTGCAAACTACTGCTGCTTGAACAAAATTTTTTTTTGAACCGTCATTACCATGTCAAAACTACTTCATTAGCAGTCAAATTTTTATTTTCACCACGTCCAACCATCGTTAAACATTTAACGAGCACATTTTCCATTTGTATCGAGAGCAGCATATTTGAATTTTAATCTTCTACAGACCAGTTTTTTAAGAAATCAAATTGCTAACTGGGCCCTTGAAGTACAGTTTATTTCACATCAACAGTCATCAATGCCACAATGACCAAGATCCTATATGTGGCAAATATTATAGTTACGCTATTCTTATGCGAACCGTATACAACGCCACCAGCATTGCGAAACACTGTACACTCGTTCGACAGTAATCTGTCAGTTCACGCGCGTCATACCCAGCCTCTCCTCGTAAAATATAAAACGGAAAGAGAGGAAGACAGCGAAGCTTCGAGTCTTCCGCCGTCGTGTCTCCCCCCCCCCCTCCCTCCCCCATAATTGAATACCGTGGTGGGAAAGCTCGTCGGCGTCTAAAACTGAATCTTCCTTGATCCAATTTACCCTCTCACTCACTCTCTCTCTCTCGCTCTCTCGCTCTCTCTCTATCCACGGTATAAAGGTACACATTTCCTGTGTACATACGTCGCGCCGATGGCGGCCCGGAAGAATGTCGGCGCGCATCCTTTTTCTTGATGCGAAAGGAGGAGTATATAGACGTAGAAAACTGGGATATGTCTTGGTCGATCGATAAGCCGTGGAAGCTGAGAGATGCACGCGTACGGCGATGTGTATATTATATGTATATCTGATCTTTCATCACACGAGTCCGGCTGCAGCGGGAACACGGTCTTTATTTTGGCCGTTTGTTTAAATCTATCTTGCGGTGTGGATTTGTGTGGGTCTTTTTATAGACGTAGATTCCGGGTTACTGGATCGTGTAAACTTCATGTGGTTGGGTTCGACGTGGAAGGGTAATTTTTGTAGGGCAATTGCTTTCTTCTGGTAAGAAACCCGTGTGTTATCCAGTTGCTGTGAGAAACACTTTTTTATTTAGTCATTTGTTTGGTTATTATCTGTTTCGAGAGATTGGAAGTGTTATCGTAAGCAGATTATATGCAAAAAAATAAAAATAAACGTAAAGTTAGATTGTATTATTTGTGTTTCCATTAAAATGTTAGACATTTGGTATCGTCAGAACATAAAAAGTGAATGATATGATTCTACAAATTCAAATATATTAATCATGATATTAATTTTTTAACACTTTTATACTTACGGTTCTTGTTAAAGAAGTAAAAATCAAAATGTCTCTACTCACCTACAACAGAAAAATGAATAAAAACCAAGAAACACATTCCTACACTTTCCATCATATAGATGTTCACAATTCTTATCTGAATCAAGTTTCTTATTTCAAGATTAGATCTAAAATTTTAAAATGTAAAATATAAATTTTCTGTTAAAGTAGCTACCACATGATGCAGAAAATATTTTTGAACGCGCTCTTTTCGTAAATATAGAAAATTCCTATTGAAATATTACCAAGTTAATTGACAAAGTCAATAAGATTAAAATTTTTTTTATGTTAATTAATAAATTTATTGTACAAAAATCAAATCTACTCTAACTTCTATTAAAGCTTTCTATGTTCAACTGGATTTAAATTCCATAATTGCGGGCTTGTTAGTTTATTCAACAGATTTGATTTTGCTAGAGGTGCGTCAAACTTTACCGTTGCAAAATTCACATGGAAGTTACACGTCCTTTATAGTTCGACAGTTAAACAAGAAAATGTAATTGGAGACGAATATTCAACAAGGCGGGAATAGCAAAATTATGCTTCTTTGGTGACTTCAAACCATACAACATATATTTTATTTTTACTTATTCCACTTTACCATCACTGGTAACTTTTGTAAAACTATTCTTTCCGGGTACCAAGCCACGTTGAAAAACGTAAAACATCATCAATGGATGCAGCTGCATGACGGATATCTACTTTACCAACCAAATCGGTATTTATCTGGACCGAAATGATAACCGGAGAAAGGCGTAGCACTGACTCTCTGCTCTTACTCTACTTTCACGCATCGGTGAGCAAGTCGATTACGATACGCTTCGATCTGTGGCTCTGGTGCAACTTTTCTCAAGTCCTCCGATAGCCGTGATCGTCTAGTGGTTAGGACCCTACGTTGTGGCCGTAGTAACCCAGGTTCGACTCCTGGTCACGGCAATGTCCCTCTAGGACATTGTCACGGTGGAGGTTTTTTTTTTATTTTTATTCCTCATCGTCATATTCTTAATGCTCATTTTTCTTAGTATTGTGTGGATGCAAAACTTATCATCCAATGGCTTTATTTATTTTAATTACATTTTGTTCAGCGATATGAACGTTATTATTCTTAATTTAACTCAAGTATGCACATTCAGAAGCACCTACATGCTGAATACATGGAGTATAAAGTGACTCACTTATAAATTAAAAAACAAGTAGGAATTGTTCTTCTGTAGTTTTGTATGATAATTAATATATAAAAAAATATAAAAAATCTTTGCCGAATATACTATTTAATTTAAATTATGCAAATATATTTATTCTCAAATATAGGTCATTAGGATGTCTGCGTTTTCAAGCAAATCAGTCGCCTCTTCGTGGTCAATTTTACAAGCGCTCAAAGTTATAAAAAAACAAGCAACCTTTATATATATATCCTAGGTACATATATATAGGTATGACATTTTTATGTACCACCTGACTTTATTATAACTTTGAGCGGTGTTTCCAGGCTACCTTGCAGGGTTTCGAAGTGCGGATATTCATCACCTGAAGTATGGACCAGCTCAGATTCTTCAAAACCGTTACAATTACATAGCATTGTACGGTGATCGAACCTTACAAAGTGAGAGAAAAGTCACCAATGTTGCTTAAATTTGACAAAAAAAAAACATCTGTATATCCTCACATGTCAAAAGGGAATGAGGTAGAAATACGGATTTGCGCTAAACACTTTGATGTCAATGTCCCATGATGTAGAATTCAGAAAAATTACT
Organism: Megastigmus dorsalis; assembly: GCA_900490025.1. Classification (NCBI taxonomy): domain Eukaryota; kingdom Metazoa; phylum Arthropoda; class Insecta; order Hymenoptera; family Megastigmidae; genus Megastigmus; species Megastigmus dorsalis. Next base: position 8,987 of record UELU01142657.1, read on the forward strand.
GTCAATAGATTGGCTTTTAAATTCCTTAAACTTATTTTGTTGCTGCCAAAATATTTATAAAGATTGCTTGTGTTTTCACATTTAATCGCTTTCTATTTGCCGATGAATAATATATAAAACCACCACAATAATATTTGTTAAAAATTAAAATTATTAAAGGCCTTGAATATAACCGGTATATATGTACGAAACAATGTATGAAAAATGATGAACTCTGTTTCAGCGTTTTTTATTCATTTCAAACATTGTTAAAATACAAATCACTTCACTTAAGCCCCCTACTCAGATGTTTATCACCCGAAAGGAAACACATAAATGTCATGCTAGATCTATGCGTGATTTAAGTTTTGGTTATTTCGTAGCTAGTGCATTCTACCTTATAAAGTTATTATTTGATTCTTTTTATAAATAATAAATTGCCCTTGTATATAATTAATTTTTTACTTTAATAATCTTGAATATAAATATATATAAGTACCAGCATGTTGAACAGATGACATAACAAAATACATACGCAGTATCAACTTATATTTTAAGAGGAAAAGCGCAAAATATGTATCTCTCAACACTGCCAAATGTTATTAAATTTCTTTTCGTAAGAGCTCAACGAAATTGTCATCTTTACTCGTTATTCCAAAGCCTGAATTCGCTAAAATAAATTAATTCCCTTACTGCTAGATAGGCTAAACTAGATAAATCTCACATGAGTTCTTAGTTACTAGATCGAATGGAAACACATAAATCTATGCGTGATTTGAGTTTTATTTATTTCGTAGGTAGTCCATTCTGCTTAATAAAGTTATTACTTGATTCGTTTTATAAATAATAATTTATTTAATTAAAGTTCGAAACTAGATGTAACCGTCTATCAAAAAGTGACAAATCGGATCGGCTGAATAAATAATTATAATTTTTTCTGTACTTCGCTGAATTAATTAATATCTATTTCGTGCAAATTATACATTAAAATCTATTAGACCCATTATTTTTAGAGCAAAATAACGTTTTGTTTTCGAAACTGAATGGAGCAATGGAATTCATCATTTTCTTCGTTTTCTATCTATATTTCTTCATTGTTTAGCATATCTGTACTTGGTATATTTAGGACAGACTACTAAATTTTAAATAAATGAATTAAATAAAAATACTAATATCACGATTTGAAATATTTTAATAAAAATATAAAAACTAAAATATTTTTGAAACCGGACATCCGATTTTAACCAATAAAGAACTTGTTCAAATACATAGCCAAGATAAGCTTCTGTACAAAATTTTAGAACGAATACAAAATTATTCGGTTATCATGACTGAAAAAAATTAGTACAAATAACAAAAATGCTATATTGCAATAATGTGTGAGGAAACAGTACTGAAAACAATCAACCCGCCAAATTTCAAGTATAAATAAAAAAAGAAAAGAAATGGTTATATCAACATTTAAATTTTTTTAATAAAAACATTAAAACGGAAATATCTCTTAAATTGGTTATCTGATCTTAAACGACAAAAATCTCATCCAATAGATAGTGAACTCTAAGTTTTATCCAAAATTTCAGAATGAAAGAATGATTTTTAATCCAGTGATCGTGACTGGAAAATGTATCAGTATAAATAATAAAAATGTTTTATTTCGAAAATTTGTCAACGAATATTACTGAAAAACCACAATTAACGTATCTAAACCGAAACCGATTTTTTTTCTGTAAATACTCATTTTTTTAAAATCTGTTCAACAAAATTACTGGAAATTTCAACTACTTATATTTAAATATCATCTTAGTAAATAATTGACTACAGATACATTAAGTTATCTTTTCTAGAAAAAAATTTCAATAGAAAATGTAATTTTTTTGCAAATAATAATTGAACGGATAAGATAATTTAAATTTTTTTGTCTGAGGTTATAGAACAATCAAATATCTATCAGTTTCTCTCTTAATTATAATATTTTGAACCTTGTTAGATCTAAATCGGTGAAACAGTTCCGGAGATATGGTTGTGGGTATGCGTGCGCGCCTGCACACGCACTTACGCACAACCACAAACATTTTGTAAAAATAGCATGATAGGTATCGACTCCTTGATGTTCAAAATTTACTTCTTTGATATTATCTCAAAACCTTTTTTTCATTATCACAAATCTAGGAGGACCAAAAACGAATAATTTTATTATATAATAAATATAAAACTGGGGTCGACAGCATAATACAAATACATTGTAGTGAGGATTTACAAATGTTGAATATGTGCTCATTATTGTCAAAAATCAAAAGTTATGTTTAAGAACAGTTTATAAAGAACACTGGGGCATTTAAAAATACTTAGGATAAAATTAAGAAAAACTTCCAGAGTAGCAATAGAATATAAACATAAACCTTTATAGCAAAGCTTTGCGAAGAAATATAAAAAGTGTATTTCTTTGAGAAAGATCTTTAATTTAAATCATTTCCTTAGTTGAAAACATGGACGTGAGGAATAATGGGGGAGTGGTCGAAGCGCCACAGGTTAAGAATTGTTCCGCGTAGTGTTTGAAGCGATGATTGATCACGTTGTCTGCAGGGATACATTTTTAGGAAATACCCTTAGCGATTATATTGCAGGTGTAATGTTTTTAGATCCATAGCTTAAAACAATTAAAACGTTTGAATTTATACAAATTTGCGGCAAAATGTACGTAGGATAGCGTCTTATTACTTTTACAAAATGCCCATACCAACCCTTGATCAAATTTCAAGTCTACGAAATATAGAATAGTATATATGGAAAGAAGTTTATGAAAGTGAAATAAGAAGAACCAGGTAAATTATTTAACATTTGTTTTTAAAATTAAATGCTTCATCAAGTTGTACACAATGACATGTATGCTTCATAAACTTCAACAACGCTGACAAAGTCACTAAACTCTAGATCTTCAGGTGCAAATCATATTCACTCTTATATGAAGTGAAACGATTTTGTTCAAGTTAACAAATGAAATCTACCTTACCAACAACCAAATCATCATAACTCGAGCGGACTGATAACTGGGAGAAAGGCACGGCGCATACTTTCTTCACTTGCCTCTTAAAACTCTTTACTTTCACGCATCGACGAGCAAGTCGATCACGATCCGGTCCGATCTATGGCTCTGGTGCAACTTTTCTCAAGTCCTCCGATAGCCGTGATCGTCTAGTGGTTAGGACCCTACGTTGTGGCCGTAGTAACCCAGGTTCGACTCCTGGTCACGGCAATGTCCCTCGAGGACATTGTCACGGTGGAGGTTTTTTTTTATTTTATTCGCGATGCTCGGCTCCTTTGTGATTCACGTTTACAACTCGATTCCTGTGCAAGAGAAAATATTTTTTCGATACTCTTTTACCGATTTTCTCATAAAAGAAAACTTAATATTTAATCGATGTGCAGCCACAGAATTTTTCATTTTATGAAGAAAATCATTAGATTCAACGCAATAATATTTTTTTTTAAATATGAATTTAATATATTTACTAATAATGCATTAAAATTAATTTTAAATATCTGCGTATAAACCATTTTATTTTCTAACGAAAAATAATTAATCTTTTATTTAGTATGTTTTTTTTTAATATCTAGTTCAATCAATCCTTTTTAGCAATTTATGTAAAGTTAAGAAATACCGAAGTTGAAGTTTCTTTCTTCTTCTTAATTTGAAGTTAAGGGGATGTCGGAGCAATAAACGTATTTCTTTATTCGATCATATCTTTTTCTATTAATGGTAAAAATGAATTCTGAGAGTTACTTGCTCTAGTTCTCAATATAATAAATCGTTTTGTGTAATTTCATGTGGTTATGGTTTATCGTTTTTACAAAAACTTGGAACTAGTAAGAGATGTTTATTCATTGAAAGTTAACCTTAAAATTATGGGTATGACTATTGCTGCGTGTAACTTTTTTTATTTATAATTTTAAGAAATATTAAGAGTTAGGTGCCCTAGTGCTAACTATAATTAATTATTCTGTGCAATATGAGGTTTATTGGACTTATCGTTTTTCCAAAAACTTGGAACTACGAATTATTGAGGAGAGGCGATGCTCCGACATCCTCTTAAACTATAAAATTAAAATGATTAAAAACTAAAATGAAGATAAATATATAATTATTAAAAAAAATACTTGATTATTAATTGGAATTTTGATGTATAACAAATACAAAATTTAGACTTTTATAATTTATTATCAACCACTAAAATATGCAGCAATAAAAAGTAATGCGCACGATAAAGCTTTTATGATAACTTATCATTATCATTTGGTGATGGCAAAAAATACATGTGCTAATTCATATCTTAATAATTGCCTAAGGTCTTTGAAAGTGAAATACTACAGCAATCTTGTATAATACAAACATTCATTCCTCTATAACGTATGAAAAAACTTGAAATACATTATGTGACGCAACTATAGGAATGTTTACTAAAATGTGTATTTGAATTACAAGAATTCAAATTAAAATTATTATACGGAGGGTATTTTTTGCCCATACAGGATGGTAATCATGGAAAATGTAAAATTCAAGAAAAATTACCCATTAGGATGATTTCAACACAATTTTTACCATACAGTTAAGTCATTTTTCCCGCACTACTCAGTTTGTCCTATTTTGCATGGATAAAATTTATCCAAGAATTCTCTCCGTATACGTGCACTAAACTATTTTCATTGTTATTTTCCTTAAGGTTGTATAGGCTGTATAGTCGAAAGGATGACACACAATTGAAAATTTGTAAATAAGTAGATTTTAACAATACAAGATCACCCACAAAATTTTAGAAGGATTGATTAGCTCGTTTAAAAGTTATTGATAAGTATAAATTTCAATTTAACATGCGAGGTATACCTATATCTATCAATTTAATACCAAAATTCACATACAATCGTGAAAAAACTAAGGAAAAAATAATGTCAAGTACTTGAAATTTTGTATAACAATAAGTAATTATACTTTAAACATGTATCAACGATAAAAAATGTATGTCATTAGCTATAAATGAAACAATTCAGAATTAACATGGTAAAAA
>UELU01142659.1:0-14623 GCA_900490025.1 Megastigmus dorsalis
GCGGGGAAGCTACCGAGTCGCTCCCACACTCAGTCAAATTCCCCCGTTATAATATATATATATATATATATATATACACACTAATTTTACGTCGTTGAGGTCGAAAAGCGAATACCAGTTTTAGTCTGTATCTTCCGTAATATATAAGATTGGTCGTGTGGGCTAAGGTGTTACTTTTAAGACTGTAACTTTTAGCGGGGTTCGGGCTCGAATCTCGGCAAAGTAAAATTTTTTTTTTTCTTTAAATTTTTGAATATTGTCAGGAATACCATATTTCTTTATATTTAAGATTATATCTGCAGCAGAATAAATTAATTTAAATAGTAATGAAATAGTTATTGGTGTACTTAATCACTTTTTTAACATAAAAAATTATTTAATAGATTTGTAAGAATTTATACTTTGCAGTTTATACTTCGTTATAAACAATGTACTCTAAACGGGCAGGATTTAGGATTTAGGAGAATAAAAATACGCGGTGCTCGGGAGTCGAACACCCGACGTCGAGAGTACGAGGCGAGCGCCCTAACCACTGGGCCATTACCGCACTGGCCTCGACTCGACATCAGATCCTTATGACAGCTCCTTACCGACATTACAGGAATCTACTACTATTCTCCAACGGCTAGCTCCTTGAAAATCCGCTGCCCGTTATAGTACATAGAATAAATTATTGTAATTGGGCTAACTGAAGCAAGTATGTATTTTATTCTCATATATAATTCTACCTTTTGCAAATAGGACTCCTGGGCATAATTTTTTTTCTGTCGAGTTGAACATTTTAATTTCACAAAATAGTTCTCTGATTTTCATATTTTATATTCAATTAGATACAATATAAATGAATTAACGCGGTACTTTCAAGTTAGGAATTTTTTTCGCTAAAAATATTCTTAAATAAATGACTATTATAAAAAAAATAATAAATTAAAAATGAGCATAACTACCACGCCACTACCAAGCAAACAAATGATAAATTAAAAATGAACCTTAACTACCAAGAATTTACAATATACTATTTCCTTATAATTAATTATAAATATTTTACAGTAACAAATAATAGGAAAGGGCTTATGTTAATTATTTATAATTACGGTCTAATATCTTAGGGTTTAGTTTACATAAATTTCTTCTATCTAAATGTATTAAAAATGTGATCGCCCAATAGACACCTATTATTATATTCTTTACTCAGCACTAAAAATTACGAAAAATATGTATGTGACATTTTTCGACAGAGAATTATTTTTAGTTATAAACTAGGGTGTATAAAAAAGGCCTAAAATTTAATTCATTTATTTTGTATATAATAATTTATTCTATGCACATTTTTTATAGCAAAGTATAAACTTCAAAGTGTAAATTCTTACAAGTCTATTAAATAATTTTTTTATGTTAAAAAAGTGATTAAGTACACCTATACATATTTTTTTACTATTTAAATTAATTTATTCTGCTGCAGATATAATGTTAAATATAAGGAAATATGGTATTCCTGACAATATTCAAAAATTTAAAGAAAAAAAACTTGACTTTGCCGAGATTCGAACCCGAACCCCGCAAAAAGTTACAGTCGTAAAAATAATCTCTTAGCCCACACGACCAATCGTATATATTACAGAAGATACAGACTAAAACTAGTACTCGCTTTTCGACCTCAACGACGTAAAATTAGTTTAAATATATATATAGTTTGCCAATTCATAATTTAATACATATTACACAATTACGCTTTATTGTTATATATACGCACAACGGAAATATCAAAAACATATTAATTACTGCAAAATCCTATAATAATATATATTGTTGTATAGGACTAAATATTATATATAATATTACTTGAATGAATAATTTGAGGACATTCCATAATATATGATGAGGGTCGACCAAGCCACGATATTTAGAAAAATCGAATTTTTGATAAAATTCTTAAAATGAATTTATACTTTGAAAATTCGTCTAAAAACTGATGTTTTTTTGTGTCCAAATGTCTTCTCTTATAATCCTCCTGCCTATTCCCGTGTACTCCCATGTATAGTCTCATGTACTCCCGTGTACTCTCATATACTCCCATGTACTCCCGTGTCCTCTACCGAAATTGATGAGTGCGTAGAAACCTCGTTTCGTCGTTGTGGGTTTTTAGACGAATGGCAAGGGGCAGAAACCTGCCAATGCAAGCCGTTTTGATCATTACAATATAAGCAATGTCAAACTTTCTCAATTCACAATACTGGTAGTATGGTAATTTAAATCTCAATATTCAACAGAATCAGTATGCTATGCTTTACGATATGTTCGCTAACTTTCAAAAGACTTACTATGGTAAAGATCAGGTAAAGTCAATGCTCAGCAAGAGTGACTACTTGTCTGCTAAATACTACACGATCGTATAATCGAGTACAATCCCGTAAGTGGAGATGTCAAAAAACTGGTCTAAGTGGTGGGGATGATGGTATGAAAAGGTTCAGCGACCGAGTGAATGCATTTAGTCGCAACAGAGTACGTACTATATGTACAAGGTTTCAAACAACCAGTCAATGTGATTGTTTGGTTAAAAAAGGCCTATTTTCAAAAATTTGTTTATAACATATTTTTATTATAGATTTATTTTGAAAATTAGTATATTATAATACAATATTTAAAGAATATTTAAAAAAATTTTGGCACAAAAATATAAAGAAATAACGGATTTATTGCAGTTCTCCGCTGGTGCCTCGAAATAGTATATTTCGTACCAAGGGCGCAAAATTCAAATTTCATTTTGCGCCCATGGTCCGAATGATATTTTTCGATTCAGTGGGAGCAAAATTTGTTTTTGCGCCTCTTTCCACGGGCGCAAAATACAATTTTTTAATTTTGCAGGCGCTAAATAAGTGTGCGTAAAATAAAATTTTGCGCCCGCAAAACGAGGCGCAAAAACAAATTTTGCGCCCACTGAATCGAAAAAATTTTTTTTTGCGGTGACCGCGATTCCTCATCACTGGATTAACTGTAATCAAAAAAACAAATTGTTTTGGTTAGTTAATTAGTTTCTCTCTTAATTGACGTCGAGTTTTTTTTATTTTATCAATTTTTTATTCTTTTGCATTATTTTGATTGATACTAATTAAAAAATAAAAAAAAATCGACGCCACTTGATAGCTATTTGTATGTAGAATATGCGTACAAATTTTTAAAGCAATCGGTTCAGTAGTTTTTTTGGAATGGTGGTCACCGACTTTAAACATTACATGTTTGGGAAAATCGATTGAAAGTTTTTTACACTGAAAAAATTAAAATAATTTAAAAAAAATTGGATTTTATTAAAAAATACCTAGATAGCATCATCGATGCTAGGTCCATATAGTATATCACTATCATCCAAGACGTCTAAGGCATCTTTTTGCTCCTGCGTACGCTGGATTCTGCCTTCTTTAGTCTCAAGCGCAGCTTTCTCACCCGCTCTGCTGATTCGCAAATCATCTGATGCGCGCGTCCATTCATGATCACTTGGCCCTGAAGTGATGCCCATTTCTTGCATGAAGGTCAGAAAAGCAGTGCTGCTCACTGATTTTCGACTAATTTTCCAGATAAGTTGGTTGTAACTTTCGTTGTTGTTCTGGGTGAAACCACCGAGACAACGTTCTAGCAGTGTGTCTTTACTCAAATCTTCGAACACAGTCTTTATGGCTTCTAAAACATCATTTGGAAGTGCAGAGTAACTGTGTTTAAAGGATGGCAAGGTCTTTGCAGCTTCAGCTATTTTCCATTTGCACCATAATACTTTTGCATTTATTAACAAAAAAATGTCTAAAAAAAGTGGCAGAAGGACTTAATACGGGTGATCCAAGATTAAGTCGACCAAGAAAAACAGTAATGCCCCATGAGCGTAAGAACGATGAAGTAGAAGCGTCAAGTGCACCTGTCAAAAAAATTAAATTGAATGCCGCTCTAGGTATAAAGGAAGATCTTAAAAAACACTTTAGAATTATAGATTTTCTTTTTGTTTTTTCAACGATTGCAACATTAGTGAAGTGTAAAACGTGTAATGGTGAAATATCTTTTCAATCCTGCAAAAAAGAAGGTTATGGCTTTAAAATAAAAGTTATATGTGAAAAATGTGAAGTGCCTAACTTTGTTCCATCTAGTGAAAGGATTGAAGGTAACGCATACGAAGTAAATTATCGATTTGCATTTATAATGCGAGTTTTAGGCCTCGGACTTGGTGGGTGTGAGAAATTTTGTGGATTAATGGATATTGCGGGTAGATTTATTTCAAAACGGCATATAATAATTATATGAAGAAAATGAGCACTAGCATATAAACTGTTGCGAATAAATATTTTGCCTTTGCCGTTCAAGAAGAGAAATAAGAAACTTGTAAGCAAAATTATCTCCAAGATACAACAGAAATAACAGTATCGGGCGATGGAACCTGGCAAAAACGAGGATTTTCCTCGCACTTTGGTATATCGGATTTGATTGGCCATTGGACGGGAAAAGTTATCGATATATTTGTCAAAAGTTCGTACTGTCATTATTGTGCAACTTGGAGTAATAGACTAGATACTACAGAATACGAAGAGTGGTACAAAGAGCACGTAGAAAAAGGAGAATGTCTATCAAATAACAGTGGGCCGTCAGGTAACATGGAAGTTGAAGCTATCGTGAAAATGTTTCTTGCACGCACCGGCGTGTTTACTTCGGAGACGAAGTAAGTCTTCTAGTATAGCCGAGCTATTCACGCGATAAGTTGAATATAATATTCGAATAAAATATTCGAACGTTCGATACGTTCGCCGTTTCTTTCCGATCAACTTTCGCGTTCGTTTAGATTCACATCGAAATGTGCGCGATCGATTGTGTCGACCGGCGCGCACACACTAACACCTCGTGGGATATTTGTAATTGTATTTTTTCATAGACGAATAATGGTCTTATCTTTTATATATCGTTGGCTGACTCGCGTACTTTATTTATCGTTCAATTACCGAGTTCGAGCCCCGGATACCGACACTCTCCGCGGGACTTGCAGCCGATTGCTGCAAGTCAGAAGCTGAGCAGCCGAGCCCGGCAGAGAGAGCCGGCGGTGCGTGTGTGAGAGTATACATGTACACGTAGCCACCCCGAGATAAAAGTGAGAGCACGGAGCTCTCACGTTGCAACAGGCCGCGGCAACTCATGGTGCCAGTTGCCGTCGGGCGTGCTCGGTACGCCCCGGGATGAGTAATTCTCGACGAGTTATTCCCCAAAAATACTCTGTTACAGAATACAATATTACACAACTGAAAATAAATTTTCAAGTAGAAAATACAAAAATAAAAAAGTCATAGGCTTCTGAAGAATAAAATTGTAAAAAAGAAAAATTATGATACAATGTTCTTTTATTATTCTAGTTATATAAATAACGATATAGTATTTTCTATAAACAACAAAATATTGTCTTAGTTATATTGTACATTAATATAATGTACAGTTATCTTTTTTTTTATAAATAATTTTGATTTACATAAAAATAACAATGAGTTAAATAAATTGTCTTACATTTCATAACGAATTTTGACATTTTATTTGATCAATACTTTCAATTAAGCACTATTACAAAATTCTAACCAAGAATTGCTACATTAATTAGATGATAAGAAATCATTTAGGTTAAAATAAAGTTATTAAGTTAGTGATTTTATTGACATTAAAATTAAAATTTTTCATAAGTAAATTAAAGGTAAATTTATTATTATTATGTTGATATCTATCTTATATGTTAAATGTTTATACGTTTTTTTAGTATTTATAGAGTTTTTTTTAATTTTATTTTCACATTTGTGTTTTACTGTAAATTTTTGTTAAATTGTACAGACAGATACAGTTCCAACTTTCGCCAGGGTTTCCGAATAAAAATATTTTCATGTAATTAAATATATACGCACATACACGCATTTGTACACTTGTGTGCGTGAGTAACCTATTGTACATTTCACTTATAATAATACGGAAAAGTTTCGATTTTATATAATTCAAAATTTGATTATAAAACAATAAATGAATTATAATAATTTTTTTGCTGAAATAAAAACAATCAGTATTAGATGTATAGACAGTAAAGTGTGTAATAAAATTCTATGAAATTCTTCATAGCTGTTATTTAGCGTATAATTTAGTTAAAGTATGCATACACGATGTTAAAAATATGTATTTTTAGTACAAATTGAAGACATAATTATACGATTAAAACAGGTTTAAATAAGATATCATTCAATGCATTTAGAAAACTTGTCTCTACATTTTCAGGTTTTTAGCTATGCAGTAGTTTCGAAATAAAGGCTTTTTAAACACCAAGTTGTCGAATACTCTTAATTGAAAACTGGTGTATTGTTTGAGTCTGGCAATTGGTACATGAATCCTTAGAATGTATTCATAAATTATATTTAATAGCAATTACGATTTTAAGGAAATCTACTTTTTTCTTATATTAATATTTTATTATTTAAAAAAATTAATTAATTTAAAACATATTTAAGAATACAAAAAAAAATTCTGTTATTATTATTAATAAATAATGCACATTCATTTATTTGTACTTTATTCTATATTATTATTTGTGACGCGTAATGATTTCGATATACGATATTACGCGCCCACGCGAGTAACAAGCAGGCACACGCGGTTAATTCAATTAATTGTCGCGCGCGAGGGAGGGAAGCACCTACCGGGAGTGCTCCCGCGAGAATCCGCGAGTGCAAGCGAGAGTGTGATAGGGCGCAATCGGCAAGATCGCGCCGGCGCTCAAAAAATTCGGGAGAGAGACCCTGACTACGGAAGCGGGATTATGCGTTTTCGACGGAGGCGTATTCGAGAAGAAACGTCTCCTCGAGTTGTCAACCACCGATTGCAGCAAGGTTTTCGGAAGGAGACATGCTGGCGTCTCTTCCGTGTGCACTCACCGAGATTGCTGGCATGTGGTACAGCAGCCACAAGTAAGACTGGCGGACGTGGACGGAGTTTTTTCATGCGATTCGGCGGATATTCAGCTATACGCATAACAAACAGGAGTGACTAAAAGATGACGTAAAGAATCGCTTCCAACACGAAGAGGAATCGAGCAGTCGATACGTAACATGCATGGAATCTAAACCTATTACCTCCTCTCAAAATATTGGCGCGCAGAGAAGAATGCGATACAATCGACGACCTGATGGATCGGTGCGCGGAAGCGCAGTACGTGCTGGAGAGAGAGACAGGTGACAGAACACGACTCTCTCCAAGTAAAGTGGTGATGCCAGGGGCGGCAAAGGCGAAAAAGCAGTAAAGCTTATCCCAAATGCTAAAGTGGCAGCAACGGAGCTGCCACAGCAGAAAACAGTGAAGAAAGCAGAAATACTGACGAGCAGCACTCTACAAGATTTAGTTAAAGCGCTCACGAGCCACTTAGACAAGACGACCGAGACGATCGTCAAACCGGTTTGTGAGACGCAAAAGCCCAAACAAAGTGAAGGAGGAAGACCATCCTCCCCACAAAGTAATAGAAGAGGCCTACAAAAGGGCCAATTCAAAGGTAATAGCCAAAATAGCCAATACAAAGGGCAAAATGGCCTCAGAAAGCGCTAATGTGAGCGAAATGGCATTAGACGCAACCTTGAAAGATTCACCAAGAGATACGAGAAACTCTGTCGAACCAACGGAGGTGAACCTGGAATCCAGATGGTGGTTACATTACTCTCTTTTGATTTTACGTGCGGTACCTGCCTCGCGGCTTAACACACACGGCCCCCATGGGCGCGGGATTGGGATACTCCCAATCAGCGCGTTGCAGTGGTGCACGAACGCACCGCGCAACTACGGATTTCAAGTGGAGCGGCACACTCCACCTTTCCTTCCGTAGGGGTCGGGACCGTTCCAATCCCTACCGGCTCTGCAGGCCAGTGCCCGAGTTGAGGCCGCAACTCACATGGCATGATCGGCTCCGGATCAGGGGCTCTCACCCCCCATCTCCGGCGCCATCACTAGCCCGCGATATGGGCTGGCAACCACTGCCACTAGGAGTCCAACACCAACGACCGGGACAGGACAAAAGTCCTGCGGGACCCCGGTCCTCGTAGTACCTTTTATACTACAGGTGGGAGTTTCGAGCTGCTCGAGGCAGCTCTACCAACACTGGGGGTCGTGCCACCCCCTCGGCTTGGTGGACCGATTGGCTGGGGCCGTGGGTTTGCTAAACCCAGGGGACGGGTATGCCCGGAGCCCCCATTGTGGTTTCACATTCACTCAGCATTCATTCGTTCCTTTCGTCCGCCATTCGCTGAATCACGCTAGCTCTCATTCTATATGCACGCTCAACGAACGTGCACACACTTTCAGACGATTCTTTCGAACTCAGCACGCGGCTCACATCCATAACACCATTCTCTCTTTCAATCACGCCCATCGCACCCAGGCATCGAAAACTTTGATACATCTCACACTTACACAACACATGCATCCAGTCTTCCTCTTCTGCTTCACACACACACACACAACGGGGAAGCGGAAAGTCGGCAGCTGTGCAGCTATGCATTCAGAGTCCCGTGTCCTGTAAGATATAACAGACTCGGCTCAAATACTCTTGTCTCACTCGCAAACCTTACATTCTTTATAAATTCATACGTGACTCGGCCGCTCGCACTCGCATCCCAGCGCCTCTGCCAGTCATCATGCACTCTACTCTCAATGAAACTACATGCTCCCTGTACGCCAAGCTGGCATACTTCCTCCTCATTCACTATATCAACCGCATTCATTTCTCGCCCAGCTTTGACCTTCCACGCATTCGCTCTTCTCAGGCACTCTAGGTCCCACGGGAGCCACCCAAGTAACACTTGCATGGCACCCGTAGAAACCGTTCTACATACTCTCAAGCAGGCATACATCACGATACGCTGACATCTATTCAATTCATACCTCGCATACTTATTCCTGATACATTCATACCATACACTCGATGCATACAGCGCACTAGCTGCAAGCAACCCTTTCATCCACGTGGTGGCGACCTTCACACACTCCGTTCTCCTTTCGCAACACCTGTCTCATGCACCCTACCACACTCGCTACTTTCGGCCTCAGTCCTCTCACATGCTCCCGGAAATTTATTCTCTCAGCCAGATCCACTCCAAGACATCTCACACTCCTGACGTACCGAATCCTTACATCCTGGTTCCTCATATTCACTCTTAGATTCCTTCCATTCAGGTTAAGGGTGCCTTTCAATAACATACACACGGTTTTCCTTGCATTCACATCTACTCCCACATTTTCTACCCACTCGCATGCTATCATCAGACAATCTTTCGCCTTTCGTTCCAATTCATTCCTGCTGTCACTCTCAACTACGATGACCAGGTCATCGGCATACGCTACGGCTCTTTCACTCAACTCATTCAGCAGATCATTCATACAGAGGTTCCACACATAGGTTCCGGGAACGGATGCCTGCGGGCAACCTCTTTGCACATCTATCCAAATTATTTCCTGTCCATTCCTCATACACGCTTTCCTTTCATTAAAATAACTCATCCATAACCTCAAATCATTACCCACACATCCAGCATCCCTCAATCGATTCACAATCACTCGCCATAGCAGATAGTTGAACGCCCCCTTGTAATCGACAAAGAAACCGATATCATATTTCTTTCGCGCTGCATTCACACAATCTTTCAGCTTGAACCACGCATCCTCAGTCGATCTCCCATTCACAAATCCATACTGTCGATCCTTCCATTTTACATTCCTGCATTTCATCATTCGTTCTGTCATCAGGCGCTCCAGGACCTTAGCCAACCCATTCAGCAAGCTGAGGGGTCGGTAGGATCCTGGCTCCTTCCTGTCTTTGTCAATTCTCTTCAGGAGCGCAACCACCTTTGCTATTTTCCATTCATTCGGGTAATGGCCTTCAGCCAAGCAAGCATCAAACATTCCTTTCATAAACAAGGGGATAGCGTTCCATGCATGCTGGATCATACGACTGACGATACCATCCACGCCCTGTGCCCGCCCTTGTCAGAGTTTCCAAACAGCATAACTCACCTCTTCCCATTCATACTCAGCTATTTCATTAACATTTACTTCAAAATCTCTCCCGTCATTCACGTCGAAGTCCCTAGGGAAAAACTCATTCATCAACACATTCGCACTCTCTTTCCATGTTTTCATACATCCATTTTGGGTCCTCAATCCAGCAAGCGCAGCACGTTTCCTCCCCCTGCATATCTTATACACCCACCCCACGGGTCTTTGCCCTCCTTCCTAACATACGCACCCCAATCATTCTCTTTTGCCTCTTTCATTCTCTTCTTGTACACTCTCAGGCATTCCCTCCATTCATTCCACTTCTCCCTAACATCTTCATCATTCCGGGACATAGCTCTTTGGTAGAGCTTACGGCTCCTGCGCACCAGTTTTCTACAATCATTCAGCTCTTCCGTCCACCATTTATCATTCGTTCTTCGAAACATTTTCGCTCTTTTCATGCATCGATCGTTCGCTCGCGTAATCCATTCAATCACCAGTCGCACCATTTCACTAGAATTCTTGTCTAGGAAATCCATGTACCCAACTCCATTCGCACAGTCCTCTAATTTACTCTCGTACAAACACCAAATCACCCCACGCATGCTCCATTTATTTTCTGTCGCACAGGTGTTGTCCCCCTCAGTCACACCGTACCACAACCTGATTAAGATCAGGTTGTGGTCATTCACACACCATTCATTCTGTATTTCCCAGTCATACTGTATGTCGCACCTCGAGCCCCTGAACAGAGTGACACCAATGTCACTCTGACCCATAGCACCACTAAAAGTATAGTGGATGCTGGGCTCGTTGAGGACATTCATACCCCATTCGCTAGCCAAGATCCATTCCTCAAGCTCACGCCCTCGTTCCGCCCTATCCCAACCCTCCCCCAGTTACTGCCCTTGCTAAACCAAAGACCACTGCTAGCATTCGCATCCATTCCGATCAAGACCTCACAGTCACCCAGTTTCTCATGCAAACTCTCCAAGCACTGCACGTAGGTCCCAATATCCTCGCCCCACCTACAGTACATGGAGACCATATAGATACATCCAAACGAACCTTACATCAACACACACACAGCATTGTCTCCCACACAACCATCCAGCACTAGGCATTCAATGGGCCCGTCAGCCACTGCAATCGCCGCTTTGCCACTCGCACTCACAAACACTCTCATCTCAGTCGGCAGGCCACGCACACACCCATCTACAACATACGGCTCATGCAGCAATCCCACAGACACGCTCTCTCAAAATACATTCACCCAAATCACACATCACCGCGTATCCCCTCTGAAAATTCAGTTGAATCACTCGCTCTTCCATGCATTCAGCCATTACGTCTCATTTATTCTTGACCGCATTCGTTCAAGTCACCAAACAGATGGTGGTTACAGGAGGAAGTGGGTGGTTTCGACTTCCGCGCTCTGTATGATATAGACGCATCAATTACTGTCATGGACCCGATTGACTTGCAACTCACGAGTGCATGCAATCGCAGACTAATGACAAGCGAGAGCACAGGAGCGAAACTCGCAGATGGTAGCAGCAGAGCACCATCGCTGGCTTACCATTTACAGTGGGTGGAGTGACCAGGGAGATCAAAGTATCGATCCTCCCCGCATTTGAGGCGGAGTGTTACTTGGTCACGAATTTCATGAGGGAATTTGGCTCAGCACACGATCCGTGCACGAACAAATTGACATTGGTAGATGCCATTGTCAAAGTCGATCTGCAGTTAACAGTCGTAACTGAGATCGTTGTAACTCCTGTTTATTCTGTTGGTCTCGACAACGTTACCACAGTGGAAGAACTTATGCGTAGAGAAATCGGAGATGAACCGATCACTTTGGGATGTACGTCATGGTTAAACCACAAAATTGATGTCGGGGACGCCCGACACATCAAACAGAGTCATTACCCGTACTCTCCAGTGATCGAAACGTCCAGTCATACAACTTTCTTGGGCTGCATCTTGAATATTTTTTCCTACTTCACGCTCGTGCGTTTTGTAGGTATGCCAGTTCAATTCTGGAACATTTATTGCAGGAAACAGTTTATTTAGGTGCGTATTTCCTATACCAGTTATATAGATTATTTATTGGACTTATCACATTTGTTATTATATAATTATTACCTAACACAGCTTTTGTATTACAATAAAAAAGGGGTTTCTTATTTGGGCCTTTGTTCTGTTTATCTGTGTAAATAGGATTTGTCCTTTTGCACTTCCATCATTCTATATTGAAAATTGAAGTTGATTCAAAACGATTTTCTGCTTTGATATCCATAAGATCACACGCTGGACTCTGCGGGGGCAGAACCTCACTTCCCTAGCTACTCGTGGGAACATAATGGAAGAATCAATACCAACAAATTTAGCAGATAAGTCGTGCACCTTGCAGGTGCCAAGGATAGGTAGAGCGGGGACCTATAACTACCAGCGTTTTGAACCTGTTCCCCTACTACTGCTACTTCTCTTCCCATTATCCACTTTTATTCCTTATGTTGATAGCATTCCTACTGTTTTCACGGTTTTGAAAATTCAGCTTCTCCCTGAGTCTCGTGTTGCATAGTCTTTCTATGTACATCACGAGACTCGGCAGAGCATTTTCTTTTTTCGAAAATACTTTCAAATTTAAGTACCGCGTGACACACTTAGCACGCATTCGATGTTAAGTTGCGATAAGAATTCAATGGTATAGCCAGAATTAATGCAAAATTTTTGGTTCAAAAGATAAAAAATTTATTTTCCGAAATAAATGTTTTTTTTTAATATTTCTGCCATATTCTTGTAGACGGGATAAAAATAAGTCGAAATAGTGGTTTCTGGTTAGCGATAATCTTTTTATCCTTTCGTAATAAATATTAGAAATATTGATTCTTCATCGTCGTTGCCGAAATTACGGGTCTTAAATGACCGTTCCAGTTGGGTTCGTCGTCGTCACGTTACCGAGCGGCGAGCAGAGTGCGGCAACTTCACTCCGGTCTCCAATGATCTCGGAAAAAATGCTTTTAAGGTTACGGAGAATATCGACGATACGGAGTTTTGTCATTTTGTTGATATCGCCAATTAAGATGGAGAATAATAGATGGCGCTAGATGAATATATGCAGCATTGCATTATTAATGAGCCGTCCTTGGCTTAGTGGGTAAGGCGCTTGCCTGCTAAACAAGGCGACTCAAGTGGTCGTGGGTTCGATTCCCGTCTGAAGCCCGGAAATTTTTCGGGTTTTTTTCGAACGGAAAAAGTACCCATGACTGCGATATTGAAAGAAAAAGTCCCACTGGGCATTGTTTCAGATAAAGAAAAAAGTCCCTCTGGGCAAAATATCGAATTAAAAAAGTCCCTTTGGGCAATATTGAAAAGTCCGACTGGGCACAAAGATTTGAAAAAAGGAAAAGTCCCATAAATATTTTATCAATTTTACAAGAATTGTTAGCTTCGGTTTCTTTTTTAACTTACACATACATTTATAATTCAAAGTTGGTAGACCAAAATAGCCCTGTGTTTATGTTGCTGTGCCAGTAAGTAGAGTAATTGAAATTTCTAGTTATTCGATTTTCAATTCCGAAACAGAAATACGTGGGTAATAAAGTGTTAAATATGTTTGTCAGCAATGCTTATGAATATATCAAAATATTATCTCCTATAGAAAACTAACGGACATTTACAGGGCTTTGTAATAGTGAACACAACTTGAACGTCCACGTTCTATTCAAACGTTGACTAGAAAGCGTTCACCATAAAAAATTTACAATAAATTTCAAACAATCTAATAAAATATATTTTAATAGATTTCATATAATCAAAAAAAATAATTAAGTAATAATTAGACGTGCATGGTGCCTAAACTGCAATGTCAAGCATCAGCACTACTAGGTAGTTCGGATATTCCATATTCTATAACCTTCGTAAAAGATAGCATCTTGGTTTATACGTTGCTCGTAAATCTGAGTTAAATTTTCAAAATTTGCAGCAGAATCCTTTATAACGAAGTTAATTATAAATTATTTAATTATTTTTCCACTTTTGAAAAAATAATCATGTCGGTTCGCACTCTACTTATAATCGGTTCTCGAGAAAAAATAATAATGTGGTGAACTCTGCACATTTAGCCATGATACTGTATCTTTGCCCAGTGGTACTTTTCCTTTTTTCAAATCTTTGTGCCCAGTGGGACTTTTCAATATTGCCCAAAGGGACTTTTTTAATTCGATATTTTGCCCAGAGGGACTTTTTTCTTTATCTGAAACAATGCTCAGTGGGACTTTTTCTTTCAATATCGCAGTCATGGGTACTTTTTCCGTTCGAAAAAAACCCGAAAAATTTCCGGGCTTCAGACGGGAATCGAACCCACGACCACTTGAGTCGCCTTGTTTAGCAGGCAAGCGCCTTACCCACTAAGCCAAGGACGGCTCATTAATAATGAGCATATAAATAATGCAATGCTGCATATATTCATCTAGCGCCATCTATTATTCTCCATCTTAATTGGCGATATCAACAAAATGACAAAACTCCGTATCGTCGGTATTCTCCGTAACCTTAAAAGCATTTTTTCCGAGATCATTGGAGACCGGAG
>UELU01142661.1:0-17283 GCA_900490025.1 Megastigmus dorsalis
TAATCATACAAAACCTTTTAAATACATTAGCTAATTACAAATCAGATTTTCTTATCCAGCTATTGTGTGAATTATCAAATCCTAACCATTTCACATAAATTTGATTTCCATGCTTCTTGAGAATTTTCTCAAGAAGATAGACGTCTGGATATTTTACTCTCTGCAATTCTTCTTGAGAAAATTCTCAAGAAGCATGGAAATCAAATTTATGTGAAATGGTTAGGATTTGATAATTCACACAATAGCTGGATAAGAAAATCTGATTTGTAATTAGCTAATGTATTTAAAAGGTTTTGTATGATTAAATAAATAATTAAAATAAATAAAAACTGTTTATTTATTTACATTATCATACATCAATTTGCATTATTTTATAATGCCCCCAAGGTAAAGTATCCGTTTCACCGCGCATTAAATATCGTTTATCATCGTAAGGACTTAAAGCTAATTTTGTTTGTTTCTCAGTGGTATTCTAAAAACATTATCTATCGGATAGTCTGACGTATCAAACTTTCCAATGTTACGCTTCATAACTTCGTATATATCTGTATGCTGAATTTCATAGATTAAACTATCGGTGTCAGAATAAAAGAGCTTACAATTTTTTCAAAACTGTTCTTTCATATAACTGTAGTGAAAGTCGTATACCAAGATCTTGCACTCTAAACCCCAAAGTAGAAAAATTGACGCAGAAAAGTAGAAATTGGCAGATTTCTACTTTGGGAAAAGCTGCCCAAAGTAGAAATTGAGAGATTTCTACTTTAGAGCAGTCGAAAAGTAGAAATATCGAAAAGTCGAAGTTGAGTATAACCTACGGTGCTTTGATTTTGACCCATTTCTACTGATGTCAAAAATGCAACCGATACATAAAAGGTAAGGCATCTAGTATTTATAGAGTTATGATTTTATGAAATACTATTTTTCTCAGGTGTATTGACTCTGACATCTATAGGATCAAGTTTTGTAGATAAACGAGCCAATACATCATAGTTTTAATATCTTCATCAAAATTATTAAGCTTCTCTTCCATATCAGCTGTTAGATCTTCAAACTTGCTCAAATCACTTCGTAAATTAGATATCTTGCTGTTTAATATTTGAAAATCTGCAGAACGTAAGCGATACACAGTTCCTAGATTTACAGCTTCATCCATGCGTGTAGGATTAGCCACATTAGTCAGTTGTTTGTTATCCATGTCATACTGACCATCAGAAGTGACTTTAAATCCAACTCCAGGAGGGCCACGACTCCCTGCACTTTGCTCAAGATTACGTCCGAATACGTCAACGCTTGAAACGCTAGAGCAAGCGTGCACTTAAGGTGGCGCTTGTGCAGTGTGCTCTACCGCGAGTCTCTACCCACAGCGTACAACACTCGGACTGCTGGTATCACGGCGTGTCTCTACCGTGAGTCTCTACTCACATCGTAGGGACACTCGGACTGTTTTACATTTCCGCGGAATGATATAGGTAAAAGAAAGGAATGAGATAATTGATTAAATAATAATAAATCTTTATTTAGCAGCTGTAGGTATAATCGGTTCCCGATCGGCTCGGTCGGTAATGCTGAAATGAAAGACTACTGTCAGTTAGCTGTTACTTAAGACTACTGGACTTATCTAGGGTTAATAGTGTAGAGAACAAAGGTTAAGTATGTATCTAAACGTGAGTGTGCTTAAAGCTAAAGTTACGAGTAATATATACAAAGTCTGTCGGTAATCAGTCCTCGATTACGCTTAATCGAGGGCTGATCCCTTAACCCGCTCGGTACCACCCACCACAGCTGTGCCTTTAAGGCAGGGATTCAGAGCTCAGAGAGCTGTAACGATTCCGGTGTATAATGATACGGTCGGTAGGACAGAATCCTGTAATGTCGGTAATAGGACGGTGGAAGTTCGGGTACGGAGGAGTAGTAGTATTGCTACTACCGCTGTCAGGTGTGTGGTGGTTGGTGGTGAGCGTTCACATTTAAACGCGTTCTTATGCTTTTGTATAAAGATAGAGGGGAACTATGCGCCCTCTATCTGTGTGTGGCGACTGGAGCTCTCTTCCTGCCAGAGGCACTATGGCGCACCGTCAAGTCCGGCCTCATGGCCTCCCACTGGCTCTTAACAATAGCCTTCGACTTGGTGGAGCGTAACTATGCTCGGTATATGGGTCCCCTATATAACCGAAGGAACACTTTTCTTGGTGCGCGAGAGCGGTTTAGCACGCGCTCGCGCTCGCGTAGCCGCTTAGCGGTAGCGCGTTGAACTACGTAACGCGGCGCGTACCAGCGTTACACGCTCATATTGAAACTGATTGTAATACCATTAGAAATGCCTTTATATCTAACTTCTGGAGATGTATGATCCTCTTCACTATGTTCAATATTGCGACTTAACACGTCAGCAGTCATATTGAAACTGATTATTATATCAATAAGTTTAACCAATATATACAGCTTTTATCTGGCTACTTATTACACATATATTCATTATACTTTCGTTCAAGTACAGAATAAATAATTTCACTTAATCTCTGGATTCTCATTCGGAAACGTTCTCGATCACGTGCTACTTGCTCCCACTCCCCCCGACGTGCTTCTCGATGGGCGTACGACCACACGTACATTACGTGCACATCGATGCTACCAAAAGTGACTTACTTCATTTTAATTTACAAAGCCTGCTTCTTGAAGTTCCTCAATAATTGAATGAATCTCGTTTGTATAACTTTGATTGCCAGCTGACAATTCAGTGATGAGTAAACGAAGACGATCAACTAATTCATTGGGATCGTCCCAATACAGGTAATCTATAAGCATATTCTTTTTGGCGAGTTTGTATTGTGGTATACGAACTCCAGATCCTTCAATCTTTCTTCTATTCAATGACTGATCAAAGTATGGACCTATGTAATATTTATACTTGTTACTTTTGGATCGTCGAATTGGATTTTGTCGCTGTAATCTTTTCTAAATGCATTTGTCATTTCAACAATTTTTCAATAATTACTTAAATCAGCAGCTGTTACAAGGTTTTTAAATATCAAATCTTACTCCTCTCGGATGTGTTATGAGAGAGAGAGCAATGTATTAGTTTTACCACAATTAGATGGACCACAAAAAATAGCTCTAATATTATTAGGTAGTAACTCCCCATGACGTCTTTATGCTCTCTTTTGATGTATCATGAGACTATCAAAATTCGTAATTGGTAGGTTAACGTTTTGCTTTTTGAATTTCATCGTGCTATACGTTTACTGTCTCCAATAGAACTGACTACAAGTATATAAATACAATGCTTATATATCTTAAGAGTCAGTCTATTGCTGATCCCTGAAGCGTTAACATTATGATTGAACACAAACAGCGAAGACATAAAGGTCGAAGTTTATTGAATACAGTTATAAATAAGCTTCCTTTCGAATTACATTTACCAGGATATCAGTACTGTGGCCCGGGGACTAAACTCATTAAGCGTCTCGCTCGAGGTGGCCCTGGGATCAATCCCTTAGATAAAGCTTGCAAAGAACACGACATCACCTACTCGCAGAATCAAGAGAATCTTGAAGCCAGACACGCTGCTGATAAAATATTAGCTAAAAGAGCTTGGCAGCGAGTTTCCAACAGAGACGCTAGTCTTAGTGAAAAAGCAGCCGCTTTTGCGGTCACAAGTGCTATGAAAGCGAAAACTAAATTTGGAATGGGTCTGAAGAAGCGACGACCTGCTACTGCATTAGCTGCAGTCGTTAAGGTTGCTGCAAAATCAGCATCAGTTCCTAGTAATAATTCTCATATGATTATTCGTAGTGCATTAAAAGGTGCTCAACAAGCTGTCAAAAAAGCTGGTGGTAAAGCAAGCATACGTGTCCCACGTGTACTACCAGTTCCTACAAAAGTAGGAGGATTTCTACCTTTCCTAATTCCAATATTTGCTGGTTTAAATGCAACTGGTGCACTAGCAGGTGGCGCTGCTCGCATAGCTAAAGCTATGAATTATGCCAAAGCAGCTAAACAACAACTTGAAGAAAGTAAAAGACATAACCAAACGATGGAAAATATTGCTCTTGATAAAGGTCTCCACTTAAAACCATACAAAAAAGGCTATGGCACATATCTAAAACCTTACAGTGGACGAAGTCTCAACAGAACAAAGGAAATAAAAAGTAAAAAAGCGAGTGAAAAAAAAAACTTCAATTTAAAATTACCGAAACATGCACTGACAGACGCTGATTTACTAAAATATGCTCGAGTCTTAAAAATTCCACATTTTCGAGGTGTTTTTATGCGAAATGCATTACCAGCCAGTAGTCCACGTTATCATGAGTCAGGAATTATTAATCTTGATGATGCAAGTGGGCCGGGAACACACTGGGTAGCTTATCGTAAAAGGGGTAAGAACATAGTATATTTCGACAGTTTTGGTGATCTGCAACCAACTTCGGATCTTTATAATTACTTTGGAGTCAGTAACATTATAAAATACAACCATGAAAGATATCAAGATTACAATTCGCATAATTGTGGTCATCTTTGTTTGAAATTTCTACATGGAAGTCTATAAAATACAGTGCAACAGTTATATTACACTAGTATTACTTTTACCGTCATGAGCGAATCATTAACGCTAAGCGTATCTGGAACATCTTCCGTACTAGAAGTTCAATATTTTCCACCTATTGAATTGTCTGCAGAAAAACATTACGTTCTTGGATTGCTTGAGCTTTTAACCTTTAATTATATACCTAATATCGATACTGAAAATAACAAGCTTTACGTTGGTGAAGAAATAATCACTTTACCAACAGGTAGCTGGGAGATACAAGACATTGAGCAACACCTGCAGACGATACTTTCACTTAAAGGCATATCAATAAGTATTAAACCTAATAATAATACTCTGCATTGCGTTATTGAGTGCAGTAAAACCATTGATTTCCGTCCGAAAGATTCCATTAGAAGATTGTTGGGTTTTACAAAGCGTACTCTCTCACCTGATACTGTGCACGAGTCTGATTTACCTGCAGCTATTTTAAAAGTGAACGCTGTACGAGTTGAGTGCAACATTACATCTGGAGCGTATATAAACGGAGAAAAAGTGCACACGATATATGAATTTTTTCCAGCTGTACCACCTGGCTACAAAATCATTGAAGTCCCAACACAGGTTATTTACTTACCCATTTCAGTTAAAAGTATCGATAATCTACAGTTGCGCATCGTCGATCAAGACGGAAACTTGCTAAATTTTCGTGGAGAAGCTATAACTATTAGACTCCATATAAAGTCATCCTTATAATTATGAGTATCGTGTAAGGTTGGTAAAAGCTAAACACAAAACATTCCACATCAACTAAAAGTAGCTAGAAAAATTGGTAAAGGATATAGTAAGACGGGATCATGTCATCGAACGATCAGTGTACAACGAACGGTCAAAGTGCTGACACCACAGAACATTCGCTTCCTAAAAAGTCTAGGACTAAAAGTTCGCAGAACCGCTGGAAGAAAATAGTTTCCATAAGCTTCTGTTGCATAGAAAAAAAAATGGAGGACATACTAAACGTACAATCATCCATCGAATTCGATGAGTCCATCATTCACTATGAGGTGCATGCACATCAGCCTTACACCTCATCTTCATTCAATAACAGTGATGAAATTCGTATTTCCATACAACATCAAGATCTCTGTGTTTTACCATCACGCAGTTCATTACATATTTGCGGTCAATTGATGAAAGCAAATGGTACAGCAGTTGTCAACACTACATTTGCGAACAACGCTCCTTGTCATCTTTTCGAAGAAATTCGATATGAAATAAACGATGTGGAGATCGATAAGTGTAAAAATGTTGATTTGACAAGTCTCATGAAGGGTTGGTGTCATTTAATCCTTCTCAGAGTTTAGATAATGCAGGCTGGCTTGATGTTACTGAAATTGTAAAAATAACAGATAATACTGGATATTTTGATATTTTCATACCGCTTAGTATGATTCTAGGCATTTCAACATCTTCACATCCTTCACTGCTATTAGTTAATAATAATTTGTAATTATCTAATTTACAAATAAGCTCAGGAATATCAAAGAAATCAATTAAAATATTTTTAAAAAATCATTATCCATTATCAAAAAATTCTTGTCCACACCATTTACTATAAATAAATTAATATAAATGATGAAATGAATGATTATAATTATTAAGATTGCGTAATGCAAATGGTGAGTCATGAAAATAATTAAAACATGCATTAAAAACCTCCAACTCCGTTAGCACTTCTAGGTTATGTTACACGTATATTCATTTCGGTATTCATTATAAGATGTTTATGAACATACTTACATGTAAAAAATTGATGCAGGTAGCTCAAGTGATTTTGTCTTAAAAATTTTTCCTTAATATACACTTTGACAATACAAAAACGGGCTCATACAAATACCGGCATTTGACACGCGGATCGTGGAGTTAATAGCGTTACTCCTGTAGTTCAGCAGATGAACTTTTGCTATGGCGCAACAGTTGTACTACAGAGGGTCGGTATAGATCCCTCAGAAGTGTAACATCAGTACTTTACGAAGCAGTACAGATACCCGCCCGCGTGGTGTCGCTTTTTTGCCGCGCAGGTCAACAGATGTCCCTCAATTTTCTCAGTGTAGCCATTCGACCTCACAATTCTGCCTTACGAGCTGCAGAGTCGCTCCCACTCTCAGTAAAATTCCCTCCTTATAATATGTTCGTCAAAAATGATTTTGATTAAATTAATACTAATAATACAACGTACCGTAGTTCGATTCCTTCACTCGGTCAGAGTGTTTTTTTTTTTGGAAATTTCAAATACGTGTGACTCCCTTAACACGAAGCGGGAGACTGAACGCTCTTTAAAGTTCGGCACCACAGTTGACGCCCTGGCCGCTCGCTGTTAGGGAAGGTCATGTC
Source organism: Megastigmus dorsalis (assembly GCA_900490025.1). Classification (NCBI taxonomy): domain Eukaryota; kingdom Metazoa; phylum Arthropoda; class Insecta; order Hymenoptera; family Megastigmidae; genus Megastigmus; species Megastigmus dorsalis. The sequence continues at coordinate 6,920 of UELU01142661.1, forward strand.
GCGGGTTGGAACGACAATCAGATGAGGTACGATCATAGGTTTCTCGAGTGTGGTAGTTAGACGGTTGTGTCTCGTCTCAACTCACTCAGCTTTGGTGCATGTCTACGCCGCTTTACATAGACCCACTTGGTTTCACGACCCTGCATGACTGTATTTGCGTGCTCGTTGGTAAAATCAGCACCTATGGCGTGTCTCGTTCGTTGCTCTCACTCTCTCATTCACATGCTTCTGTATACTATTTTCTCGCATTTTCTTGTGTCGAAATTATACCACAATATAATAAGTTTTTTTGAAATTTAAAATATCAAGGTTTTAAAATATTTGAAAATATTATGCATTTTTATCGAAGAATAAAGTTTTATAAATTTTACAAATCAATATTTGGACCCACCTTAACTACGATGATTGTAAGACGAGATTTCAAACTATGGAAAATACTACATTCGGAATTTTTATTGTTCATTTGAGCCTTTATGCGTTGATGAGTATACCGCATGGAATAAATAGTTAACATTTACGATGATAAACTTAAAACATTCAAACCGTCGTCGAAATAAGAGATAAAACCAAGGTTATTCAGTAAAATGACAATTTATTATATCTGATTTATTTAAATTACAATATTTATGTTAAATCTAACAAGGATATGACTAGGGATGTGAATCCTGGATTTTTTTGGATATTTTAAGAATTACATTTTGTTTAAAAGAATGAGATATCAGCATATTATAGAATAGGCCCTGGAATTAAAGACACTCCCCTGTTTTTGTACTTAAAATGCATTTTTATATATTTTTAATTTTGCAGTATATATATAGATATAATCTAATGCATAAAATAAAAATAGATTGGTGTATATCTTTAAAACTTGAGCCTATTTGGTAGAAATCTGACGGTCCTCATTATTTTATAAAAGAATTGATTTCTGGGAGTTTCCATAAAATCCAAGACTCGTGTCCTCGGTTGTCTTATAAGTTGATCTATTTTACTTTCATGCACGTATTAATTATTTTTCATACCTAGTATGCATAGTGATAATGTTTAATTTATTTCAGGAAGAAATCCAAGTTCCGTGGCCTTTAGTTGCTGCTGCTCTGGATAGTCCAACATCTGAAAATATCAGTGTAACAGCTGCAAGCGAATGTAACGAAACCTCATCATTTTCAAAAATCGCAGAACTACATGATCAGCTAGTTAACGATATCGACGAAGAAGCCGTAAACATTAATTGTGTTCAGTTACCTATTACACCCTTTAATTCAGAACCATTACGAATTAGTGCTCCTGTCACATCATGTTTAATGAAGAATGTACATACAGCACAAAACTCTTCTATTATTACTTTTCCACAATTGCAATCCATCCGTTTTGTTCAAACGAACTATCAAGCTACAATTGAACACAGTTCGTCAGAAGCTATATCGAACACTGCATCATTATGTGCGCAGATTCAGAGTACAACTGGTATAAATCATCAATCACAAAACAATTTAAATAACTCCACTGATGCCATTGTCTTACCTAGTAATGAAAAAGATACTATACATAATGAACTTGATATTGATAATGAATTTCGAACTCAAACGCAGAATTTAATACCTGAAAATTCCGCTCATCAGCAGAACGTGCAGACGCAAAGTACCGTTGTACTTCATCAACAAACTTTGCTTCCATTGGCATCCCGACAAATTATAACAACACTACAACATCAACAACAATCGCATTATCCAATGATAATGAATATACCATCGAAATTAAACCGTAGTGCTGGACTTCAAAATAATCATCGGTCAACTAGAAATGGGAACAAAGAACAACACACTAGTCGAGCTCGCAATGTTACCAAAGAACCACCAGGTGCTGTGAATTTAGAACGAAGTTATCAGATTTGTCAAGCTGTAAGTTTTTTTTTTAATAATCAAGATTGGCATTTAACATTATTATTTTATAATAAATTTTCTATTGATATTATTTATTAAATTTAAATGGAATTTAAACTCAAGCTGTGATAAGCATTTTAAGTCCTAGCGATGAAAAGTTATTTTTTAGCTATACCTTGAAAAATATCGTTTCAACTGAGAAGTATAAACTGTGTTAAAGGACTAAAAAAATATATAGTTCATATATTAAAAACTTTTGTATAAAATAAATTTCTTTCAACCCATTAGCGCTGAAGCGGGAAAATGTGGCACACAATTCTTTCAGCTTGATTGTTCGCTTCATTTTAGTAGCAAGTATAGGATTGTAGGTAAAAAGGTACAATTTTATAATTTTCTGAGTCACAACTATATCAAACTCAAAATTAGCGATCTCGAAAATCCCATTTTACCGTACATATAGACAGAAATCCATATTTTTGAAACTTCTGCTGTTCTAAACCATTATTATTCCTGTTCGGCTTCTAGTTGAATGTATTTCTAGACAAATGTTTTGCGAGGACGAAATGATCAGAGAATCAGAACGTTCATGCATTGCTACATATATAAGCATGCTTACTACTTACATCAATCAAAAAATTGAACTGTAGTCATCGTGGGTCACATTCTGTCATTCCCAAGTTACTTTTACATATGTCAGCGCCCTTCTCCCCCCAGAAGAGGTTAAAAATATACAATTACTAGAAAATCATAAAATTCATATATTTATCTCCAAACCAAATTCATCGCTCTAAAATAAATTCATTTATTTCCTAAGCTATGCTTAATATTAAATGCTATAGCGGGTTAATAATGTTAAAATTGCCTAAGAGTGAATCGTTATCGGGGATTAGCCATTCGAAAGAGCATATTTGGAAGCTCTCTCACCTAAATTTTCAGACCCCTAGTTGGCAATAGAGTGCCACAATCGTAAAAAACGTGTTTTTTGGAAAATTATTTCTCCTGTTTTACTGTTTACTCCAAAATGTCTGAAAAAATTCATGGATATCAGATTTTTTGCTACAAAATAGCCAGATTTATTTCAGTTCTTTTGGATAAAAATCGGAATCAGAAACGGCCTCTACTACCCATCTCTATTTTGTAACATAACGAGATTCATTTGATTCAGATGTTGTCAAGTTGGGCCTTTTTCCTTTCAAGGCGGGCATAAGAACCCTGAAACCAAGACTTTCTAAATAAGCTACCACATCCCTAAAGCCCCTGTCCACAATGCAAACGTCACCTTTTCTCATGATAGTTCTAACACCATTCGGATCTTGCATCACTTTTTTCGTAATACTTTCGTCGTTTTCCGTAGCTAAGAACGGACCAGGAACATCTACGACGAACCCGTTTGTGGTGCAAATAGTGAATGGCTTAACCAAAGGATATTTCTTGTGACCTGAATATGACTTCCGTTGATAGTCATTATTTTTACTTTTTTGGTGACGTAAATAAGTCCCATCGAATACCAAAGCAAGCGCGTTCGTTAAATTAAAAAGTTTTTTCACGAAAATAGAAGTATGATCACTAATTAATTCTTCCCTTGAGATACTTTTTACTCCAAAGTATATGGGCAAGATATCTTTTTCAAATGAATTAATTACCGATTCGCAAAAATTTGAGACTTTTATTTCGTTATCTATTCCAAAAATAGACGAAATAAAATTATTCAATGATCCAGTCCGTAGTTTGAATAAAAATTTTACCAAAGCTTGTGTAACGTCCCTAGAATGTGATGATCTCATGGAAACTAACAATTTAGTCAACTCTTGTAATTTATTATCAGAGAGACTTGTAAAAGAAAATAATTATTTCTCGTTAAGCTCTGATGATTTAATTTTATCTAAGAATGTTTGAGACGTTAAGTCTGATATTTCATTTAGAAATAAACATATTTCATCTGCAGTTAAAAAACTTGTGTTACAGTATACTTGTATTAATTTTAATTCATCTTGGAAAAATCATTTTTTGATTAGATGTTTAGAACAAACGCGATTGCTATTTGGAATAAAAATTTTCAATTCATTGAAACATTGTAATCTTGCATTCAATGGCACAAGAATCAAATTATTTGTTTCTTTACAGACACAACACACGCTATGAGAGACAAAAGTTCTTTTAAGGGGTAGCTCAACAGTAGGTTTTATTTCTTTAGGAATGTTTAATTTTACCTCGAAAACACTTCCCGAACTCTGTGAGCTATTAGGTACTTCCTGAGTACTCATTGGCTGACTTTGATCACAACTTGATGGTTGCTCATCAACTTTAGATTTTTGTGTGCCAAAAAAAACAAATCTTCTACATTTATCACAAAGTTTAGACCCAACACTGATATTATCTATATTTAATTGCTCAAGAACAGCTTCAACTTCACTCTCTAAATTAATAATCTTTATTTGTGTGGCTGTCTTACTCAGATTTTTTTTGGAGCAATTGCAACATTGGTCAGTTGCATCAAAATTATCCATATTTTATGCAAAAACTGAAATGAAAAAAGTGTAAGATTTATTATGGGATTATGCATGTTATTAAAAAATTCATTGGTAATTTTTAAAGAAAAAGGTGCAAAAATCTATTTAAGAGCCATCCTTGGTAAATATTTTATGCATTTATATAAGATCTATGTCTACAAAAGAAATCACAGAATTGACATAGATGTTATTGTAAAAAAATGGACGAGTGAATTAACCACATAAAAAGAAAAAAATTTTAATGCAGTCAGACAAGCTACATGAATTTTGCAAGATCTGGTGCAGGTATTTATTAACCTGTTTATTTTATTCATTTTGGCATTTTTAATAATTTGTTTTCTTTGCTTTCTTTCCAATTAGACATAATTTATTTATAAGACATTTGAGCAATGTTGAGCCACAATACAGTTGACGCTTTATTAAAATCATTAAAAAAATTTCAATGTTTAGTTGAGATACAGTTAAATAAAAATTTTAAAATACAAATTATATCGTTAATCGATTTATCCAATGATGTAGGTACAATGAATATCTTAAAATTGAGATTTTTTTATGCTTGTAACTGATTGAAGTAGCTTGGTACTGATTTCCACAGTTAATGCATTCGTCAAGTTCAACATCAGAATACTTTTTTCAATGACTTGTAATATATCACATTTAATATATTTTTATTTCGAAAACATATAACCTATTATATATAGCACTGCATTCTGATTTATAATTTTAACACCGTTATTTTGAAGATTTAATACATATAAATTATTATTTTGAAATGGCGATATTTCTTTGGTAAATCTTCATTCAACATTGTACTCATATTAAGGACCATGTGCATTATACATGCAAAACCTTTTTTTTTTCAATTTTTTGTAGTGTTAATAATCAACAATATTACTACGAAATTCATGTGTAATATTAGCAATATTTGTTCAATATTGGTTTAATGTTACTAAGAAAAATATTCTTAGTTAGTATTTTTCTTTAGTAATAATTAAAGTATAAAATGTACAGTACAGCATATAGCCATCATGTAATGTAAATTATATTGTGTATATTTACATAGTTTTAGAATAAGTAAACTAATTTATAAATCTTTACTTGCTTAATATTTTTTATGCCTTACGTTCTTTTGCTTATAATATGCTATATATTTACATACACTGTTTAAAATATATGCATGAAATTTAATGTAAAGTACTGGAAGCAAAATTTTATCGACGTACATGAAATAAAAATCTTATAGATACATTATTTTTCATTTATTATGCTTTGAAAGTAATGTACAAATGCATGAAATTTCATACGATTTTTCACTGACCAAATTTAATGCACTTGCTTGAAACTTCATGCATAGTACCTGAAATTTTCATGTGAAAATATATTAAATATTAAGTTAATTAATAATAATATTAGATTAAAAAGTAATGTATATTTACATTAAATTTAAGGTATCTTTAGGTTCATCGCATTAATGTAGTAACTCAAATATAATGCATAATTACATTAAATTTAAATAAAAAATAAAATTATTTTTTACTATTAATAATTTTCCGCAATATTGAAACACCGAATATTCTGAAAAATCGCATTTTCTATTATGTTCGCACGCTTCACAATTAATCGCAATTAAATTAAGCGCTTAAAAAAATTTTCCCTCGCTGGGATTCGAACCGACGCTCTTTGGGGTACCACGCATGTACCTTAACCATTACGCTACGCAACGCTTTCGTAAGTCGGTTAATTTTTTTTACTCTTTGCGAGCGAAATTTGTTTACTGTGCCTAGGCATAGTAAATAAATAATAATAATAATAATGCGCTGTATTGCGGGCACGAAATATATATTTCGATACATTAAGCAAAAAACAGATTTTACGCCTTTTTGAAATTTAAAAGTTAATGCTATTGTGCTTGAAAATTAATGCACATCAATTAAGCATTAAATTCGTCAAAAATTAATCTGCTTGAAATTTACTGAAATGTTTAAAATTTAATGCACTTTTTATTAAATTTCTTGATCTGCATTAAGTTTTCGATAAAAAAAAAATTTACTGAAAATTTCCTTGTATTATACTGAAATTTTAATGCAACTCAAATTGAAAAGGTTATATCTGCATTAAAAGAACTAAATATTAATCACCTTGAAATTTTCTGTAATCGAGCATGAAATTTAATGCACTTTGTATTAAATTTCTTAATATGCATTAAAATCTTAAAAAGTAATTTTACTTGAAATTTTCTGCTATTGTACTTGAATTTTAATGCTGTTAACGTAAAAGTTAACATTAACATTCAAGCATTTGCAAATTAAATTCAATATACTCGTACAATAAATATTTAGTTAATGTACATTTATGTATGTTGTTGAAAGTTCATGTGCATGTACTTAAATTATACAGCAAAATTTATGGTAAAAAGAATGAATATTCCTGCATATGTACCTTAAATAGTTTTTAATGTACAAGTACATTACAATTCACGTACAAATGGCGCTGAAAAGTACATTAAAATTCATGTAATTTTTAACAGTGTAGCAAACAGTATCAATTTTATCTCACATTAAAATAAAAAAAATCTATTTAACCACAGTATTAAAAATTGAATACATTTCGAATTTCCTTTTAATTTTCGTTGTTAAAGCGATAAATAAAACAGTTATGTACATAATTATACTATCTCTATACCCTGGTAGAACATTGACGACAGTGTCCATCGAGCAGTCGTAGCGAGTAGACGTGTGCCGTGGTCTCTGTTATCGAGTTTAAGTTTGTTTACATTTTTCTAGTGTATAAATATGTAAGCAGGGCGGCTACGTTTATCTCTTAAGTTTATGCTCTGTACTATACTGTATGTTTGTGTGCCTCTCGCAGTTGCTACAACTGCTTTACTCTCTAGCGATGGCTTCCATAACAGGGGGCCTTGCTAAAAACTCAAGTGCTTTTACCCAAATCGTCTCTCCCTCGTACACTCAAGCCATTTACCAACCTAAAAGTGAACACGCTATCGTCATAGAAGCTATCGACGGTCTCTCTATCGATGATTATATCAACGGTTTAGAAAAACTAATTGATGTCACCCACATAAGATTCATGTCTAAAATCTCCGGAGGTCGAGTCTGCGTCTTTCTTACATCTAAAGCTTCAGTTGACAGTCTAGACAATAAACAAGTGGAAATTCAGAATCATAAGCTTAGTATTCGCCCTCTCATGGAAAAAAAACAAACGAGTCGTAATTTCCAATGTCGATCCAGTAATTCCCAGTCAAATACTCATAATTGCTTTGCATAATAAAGGTATTGAACTCTTCTCGCAGATTCATTTTATTCGAGCAAGTACAAGTAAGCCAGGTCGTTCTCACATTCTTTCGTTTCGCCGGCAAGTTTATGTAAAGGATAGCGACGAAACTTTGCTCCCCGAATCGCTACAAATCAATTTCAATAACACCAATTATTGGATCTACTTCAGTACGGACTCTACTAGCTGCTTTGTGTGTAATCAGCCAGGACATATAGCTAAGCAATGCCCGAAGAATTCTTCGTCAACAACAACACTAACACTACCGGTCGACACGCCAGCTGTCGCCTTGTCACCAACAAATGATGATACTTCACCCATGAATATACCTTGTTTGGATCATACTGAGCAAACAGTCGATATAATTAATACCGCTGTAAACGTCAAAACTCCTAAAAGACCCCTGTCTCTCCCCAGCCAATCTACAGCCTCCACACCTGACGAAAATAAACGAAATAAGAACTCAGTGAAGCCCACTCACTCTGCAATCAATAATCGTCAAGAAACAATAAACCCTCCTGCAAAGAAAAAACTTAAAAACACCTCATCGCTTGATAAATCCACTAGTGAGATGGAGTCCACTGATCTCGATTCAACTCTACTTGACGTCAAACATCAAGTCACATCTAACCCTGCAGCACATTGTCTCGATTATAATCAATTCAAAAACTTCTTAGAATTAACTTATGGTAAAAGCAACTATTAGGTTTCAAAATCACTAACATTACCCCGAATATTGTATTTCATGCATACTACAGAGCCCCAGGCGTCGATCATGCTCTTAACGAATGGAACACTGTATTTAATAATATTAACCATAACGATAGAACGATTATTATGGGCGATTTTAATGCTCACATTCCGCCTGGAATTGTGATGACTCTGAAAACATACATTCATTTTATCAACAGGGTTCAGACGAATTGATCTCAACTCGTGCCTATGTAAAGTTTTCGAAACCATGCTTAAAAACAAGTTGCAGTAGTGGGTTGAATCTAAAAAAATTCTTCCTGATTTGCAAACAGGCTTTAGGAAAGGTCAATCTACCATTGAAAATTTAATTGGTCTGACGTTAGAGGTTGAGGAGGCCTTCTCGGAGGGCAAAGACGTCCTTGCGGCTTTTCTTGATATTGTAGGCGCGTATGACTACGTTAACGTTGAAATTCTTCTTGATAAACTTGCGGCTGCTGGTTGCCCCCTTATCTTTATAAAATTTGTACAACATTTAACCTGGGAAAGAATCATTGATGCCGAAGTTCTAGGGAAAAACATCCGAACTGTCAGCAGGGGCGTGCCGCAGGGAGGAGTTCTCAGGCCGTTGCTGTTCTGCATCTACATTGCTGCTATTTGTAACAATTTGCCAAAATCCGTTAAAGTTGCCATATTCGCCGATGACATTGCGCTCTATTGTAAACGCTGACCTCTGTCTTCCAATAAGAGACTTCTAGAAAAATCTATCGACATAATATACAACAACCTACAAGAAATCGGTCTAGACTTAGCGCCTCAGAAAACTAACTTGCTGCACTTTAACAAGTCTGGAATTTTGCCCGGTAACACATCTATTCAAGTAAGAGACAATATCATTCACTCTAGTGAAACCGTACGTTTTCTCGGCATTCTATTTGACTACCAGCTCACGTTCAAACAGCACATCTGCGCCGTTATCGAAAAGGCCCATAGGGCTAATAATATTATTAAATACATACGAGGCGCCACCTGGGGATCAGACCCAGAAACTTTACTTATTATCTACAAGAGCTATGTACGCTCGATTATAGAATACGGTTGCTATATTTACTATCCTAACACTCTAAAGTACAGCGGGGTTCTGGAAAAAATTCAATTCACGTCTGTCAGACTCGCTCTTGGCTAGCGCACCAGTACTCCCACCAATATTCTGCTATCCGAATCTAAGCTGCCTTTTGTTGAAGAGCGCGTCTATTTTTTATGCAAAGATTACATCAACAAAGTTAAATCCAATCCGAGTTTAATAGCTCACAAACATATTCTAAGAATATTCAACAAAATTCAGCATAGTAAAGGACTACTCGTTAAATGTATAAAACATTCTAACTTTTTAAATAGTTCTGTATACACTAATAGCCACTATCACATTTTTCTGTATAACTACGATATACTTTTTAACAGTATAAACATTAACACGGATTTCGGCTTCGAACTTCATAAAGCCGTTAATCCTAATACTCTAATTGATAGTTGGTTTTTCAAACATAAATTTTCGCGTTACATTATAAGTACTATTAACCGCTGCAGAGGGCATTACAATTTAAAATCATCACTCTTCAGGGTCGGACTTTGCAAAGATACAACCTGTGAATGCGACTATGAGATCCAAGATCTCGACCATATTCTTTGGAAATGCCCTCAATATAATCAGCAAAGATCCAAATTTATTTCCAATCTCAAACTCTCTAAAGTTCCGCTTCCTTCCTCCAGCACAGTGCTATTAAGTAATAGTAATCCCAATATCGCTCACTATATAAGTATGTTCTTCAAGGATTGCAACCTAATCATTTAATTTATAGCCTCAGTGTCAACTCGATCAACTCACATGTAAATCATATGTTAAAGTTTTGTGTAATTTTCCTTTTCAAAGCATAATAATCCTATGCCTGGGTTAAATTTGCTCAAATAAATAAAAAAAAAAAAAAAAAAAAAA
>UELU01142665.1:0-44205 GCA_900490025.1 Megastigmus dorsalis
AACCTATGCACGAGCGTTGTCTAGCGTGTATAGGCGAATGGCGTTAAGGGTGGCGTCGGCTTATCGTACGGTATCGGACGAGACGGTGTGCATCATAGCAGGTACACCGCCCATTGACCTCAGCTATAGAGAGAAAGGACGTGTACGAAGCAAGGAAACGTGCAAACGACAACACCCAGACGGAAATCTGGGAAACCGCAAGAAAGAAGACGATGACTGTATGGCAAGCAAGATGGGATGCCAGCGAAAAGGGGCGATGGACTCATCGTCTCATACCAAAGCTAGAGGACTGGATTGATAGGAGACACGGGGAAGTTAATTACTACCTCACAAAATTTCTCACCGGACATGGATGCTTTCGAGCTTACCGTACCGGTTTAAGCTAGAAGACACTCCAAGCTGCCCAGTATGTTTAGATGCAAACAAAGATGCAGAGCACGTCTTCTGTGACTGCTCGCTATACCAACAGGAGCGAGAAGAACTCGAGAGTTATCTCCAGATCAGTGTGACTCCCGAGTCCATTATGATGACGATGCTGACTTTAGAGGACGGATGGAGCACTGTCGGTAATTATGCTGCGAGCATACTCAAAAAGGTCAGGAAAGACGAGGAAGGAAGAAGAAGACGAGAGATGCGGCGTAGTAGACGGAAGAAGTAAAAGTACACGAAGGGTTGCAAGATGCAAGAAATGATGACCTCATTCAACAGGAATAGGCAGAAGCCATACGCTCCCCCGCGAAGGATTGCTTTGCGGCTGCACCGCGGGGATTCTGAGCTAAGCATATAAGAGGTGGGAGTTTTAGTGGGTATACTTGGCGCTGGCCCGTGCCATGGGAGTCCCACACGAGGGGAGCTCCGTACGGCTCCTATTAGTGCATTAAACATTTCTCCAACTCTTCGAAAAATAAAAAAAAACGCACACACACGCGCGCAAACAAATTTTCGTGAAGTGAACAAAGTTGAAAGCTGGAAAAAAACTTTGCTCCTTAATATTATAAAGAATAGTTGTTTCGGATTGGAACCAGTAATGCAGGGAATTTAAAAGCAATTCAATGCTTGTCCCAGCGTGAACTAAACATCATAGTTATGGAGTTATTAAGAAAAGATAAAAAAGATAAACTAAGAAAATATTAAAATCGAATAATTGATTAAAATGAGTCCCGCCATCTCGGCCAAATCGGAGGTCCGGCAGAAAAGAACTACGCTACGGAGTGCCAAATGGAGGAAATATAGAGAGACAGTGCGAGGGGGAGAGAGGCAGCGGCAATGTAACTCTAACAATTTAAGAATCTTCTAAGCCATATTTAGTTTTGGCATGCTTTTAAAACTTTAAAAACTTTTCATCGGTAATTTTTTTTTTTTTTTTTTTTGAGAGAGAGTCAGTAAGTTTGTTACTTTTTTACTTATTTTTATAGTGTTTTTTCTAATAACAAAATGTTTTTGTTCGTAAATATTAAAATGTTAAAATGAACAAAAGCTTTTAACGATCTTGACATTTTTGGCATCAATATTGAACTGTAATCAAAAGTTTGTAACGTCACTAACTAATTCATAATTTATTTAAAATCATTCTTACTTATTTAAAGAACTTTCTATAAAGTTCTATTCTTAACTTTAATAAAATAGAAAATTCTAAATAAATGTTTAATACCATCATATCATTTGATTTAATAAAACAGAACATTCTAAAATGTTCTATTTTTGCTATATTAATATAAATATTATTATAATTATTGTTATAACATAGAATGATTAAAAAACTTAAATTAAAGTAAATTGACAGCTTTGACAAAAGCTATTAAGACAGAATTATAATTTGAATGCCCAAACAAAGCTTATATTCAGATATAGAAGCTCATAGAACAAATCAAAACAATGAGCGATAATTAGATTAATTACTGATGTACACAAACATTGATACATACATATATACACATAGATACACATTTCACAAATATCATGTATATGAAAAGATTTAATCACTGGCATCGATAAAAACACGTTAAAAAACTGTATGTAAAATATTATTTTTTATATCATGTATGTTTTCTCCTCACAGAATTATTTTTAAGTATTTTTTCAGGAAGATAAAATAAAAATGAAAAATTAAACATATTTTAACCAAAATGTACAAAATATAATGTAATGGAACTTTGGCTTCTATCCTATAAAAAACGAGCAGCTGCCACTGCTCGGTCTCAGTCCATCCAGAGCTCTCAAGTTAGAGTCAAGTAAAAACAAGGAAGTCTAAGTTCCAAGTGAACAAAGTGTAAGCAATAGTATAAGAATAAATTAAAAGGTAAAATAAATTATTACTCTTTATTGACTACACCTTTTTATATAAAATAATTATATATAGTAATATTTAAAATAACAAAAATTATTAAAACATTAATGATAGAATCAGTGTTAATATATATTACTAACAAATAATTAATAAAAAGAAATCTTTAATGATTGTCCGAAAAGCCAAGAAGCGCCTATAGGACATTATCATTGATATTTCTAAAACTTAATAAATACGAGATAATTGTTTCACCTGAAATACCAAGGTGTGTATTTCAGGGGATATATAATTATTCATGTAATATATGATTGTTACAGAGCCTTAAATAACATTTGTCACGTCGGACAGACGCGCGCTTAGTGGGAATTTTATTCGAATCTAGACTTTCGTCTAATAACTCGGGTTCTTTATTTGAGTAATATATCCCTTATGTGTGTGTTCTTCTCGACTTCTGCTGAGCCCGAAAAGCGACAAATTGTCTATTTCGAGCGCTCAACTTTACTGAGCCCGAAAAGCGACAACAATTGTCTATTTCGAACGCTTAACTAGAAGTGAGAGAGAGATAGAGTGTGTATGTGTGCGATAGGATAGGAGAAAAGATAATAATTGTGTAGTTTATATTTTTCCTTACTCGTAACTTTTATTTGTAACCTTTAGTTGAAATATAACTTAATATTTGAATGATTTAAATATAAAGTGAACTTGGTGATAAAGATTTTAACTGTTGAGTGTGCGTGTTGAAATTCTAATGTTGCTGGCGTGTCTGGTAGTCGATGAGAGAGAGATGCTTGAAGTTCTGGTAGTCGACGAGAGTGAGTGTGTGAGAGCTGTACGAAAATTTCGAGTTCCGGAGTGGACTCCGGAATCTCTACTAACTTTGCAACGCAATGCGTGTTCTTTTTTAAAGAACGATGACCCGCCTTGTAGTTGGGTGGTCGTGATTGGGCCAGCGAGAGAGTGGTGGTGTTGAGCGCTGATTAGAGAAACTCAGTCAAGGGCAGGGTTTCTTCTCCCTTTTTGAGTGTTTTCCTAAATTTTCCGGGTCCTTGATTGGATGGGTCTGAGTCTGGAGGACTTGGATGTCTCTTGAGGCTGGAGTCTAAAGCTGTTTCCTATATTTTTTCATGGATGTCGCCACAGTTAAGTTTATGCGTTACATTATTCTTTAATTACAATTTTATAAGTAATTATGTAATTGCTAAGTAAGAAAAAGAGAAACCAATCATTGATTAAAACGTATCATAATAATAATAATAATAATTATAATAATAATATGCTATTCAAATGGGTAGAAGATTAAAATATGTAAAAATTTAAATTGGTAGTATTGGTTTTACTATCGGAAACATAATAAAAATAATAGCAATGATTAGTTTCTGTACAGTGATGAACTGATGCGAAATACAATGTAAGATTCGATTAATTTAGTTGGGAGCGATATAAATTAAAAGAATATACTATAACACTTATTAGTGAATATAATATTTTCCGCAGATCTGCAGTTATTTTGCTAACTAATTATTTTTCGCTGTATATAAAGAATAGTAATTTTAAATGTTATTATAATAATGTATATAATTATTTAGTGAATGTGTTCTTCATGATTGAGTAAAATAGCTATGAATCAAGTAACAATTTATTTTGCATCTTAGTATTCTATACATACGTTTCACTATTAGTTTTGATTGATACAACATCAATTTATTTATTTCTAATGTTTTATTGGAAGTTTTGTAAATGTGATCTATTAATAAGGTATATTGGAACAATTTGCTGTGATTTGAAAAAATGAGAATTTTAAAATGTGTTGTAAATTATTCATATAGTTTGTAAGCGTTTCTTGGTATTTTTATTTATTCTATTTGTACTAATCAAAATCAATAGCGAATAGCATATTCTGGACTAAACAGGCTGCATAAATCTAGATTATTATAATAGTAATATTAAAAAATAACTTTAACTTATTTCGAATTAACGTGTAATCTAAAGAAAAGAAAGGGGAGAGTGCTCTTGTTAATGCGTGCTTAATTCATTCATCTATTATTTATTTATTTAATGGAATTTTTATATTTCGTAATCTTTTTAGAAATAAGTCTTAGTATTTGTAAATCCGCACTGCACGTGTGGTCTGTCGATGTGAGATTTCCCAGGCTTATTTTGAAGCGTTTTCTTGAACCAATTTTGATGGCCTACACATCTGTTTAGAATAAAGGTGATATTTTTTCCGTGCTTCGAGACGCGGAGCGCATTCGACGCCGAAGGTAAAAACGAGTACTATCGTAAAAAGGCTCCTTGTCTCTGTTTACTCTAGATGCAACAATAATTCAAATACTTTACTCGAGGGCTTGTTTGAGGACAGAGTTTCTCGAGACGGTTAATATTTGAAAGGAAAAAATCGAGCATGGTGGGTATTTAAGTTATTGTCAGGACTGATTTTTTTTAAATATATGAAAACGTACCACGGACGTTACACATTATCATATATAACAAAAACTCAATTGTTATATCTGGAGGACAATACGTCTCTTCAGATAAAATACAATAAAGAGAGATTGATAACTTCTGCAGTCATTAAGGCCTTATTAAGTTTTATCAAATCTTAAAATACTCTTATTCAAAAAATAATATAATAACCCTCTCCTTAAAGTATCCTATTACCCAATTCCTACTATAAAGCATATACACTAGATCATATCGAGTCCAGTATATGAATCCTCACTTTAATATAAAAACTCTTCAGTTTTATTAACTAAATAATCTCACTAATATAAGAGAAATGAAACTAGACCGTTACAAGTTTAATGAATTCTCTCATAAGAGCCCATGTATAAGAGTGTTACTTTGACATGTTTTTTTTCGAAAACTGTATTGTGAACCGTTTCAAAACTTACAGGATCTTTTTTATACATTTAATGTTAGATTAAAATAAGTTTTATATAAGTTATAAGTTTCGACTTAACTATCTAACCTCCTTAATAACACGAGAAATCGATTTACGACATCTTACTCGTATAATAAATAATTACGACACATCAAATTAAAACTAATGTCACTAAATTAACATGATAATAGATCAATGAATAAATTGTTTTAAGATTGAATAATAATAAATAACAAATCAAGAGAAGAAAAATGTTAGTCGGGATGATATTTTCTACATTCTGAAGTAGAAATTTTACAATTTAAAAGTATAATTTTCATTTATTCTGCTTTTCAAATGTCTATATGACATTTTCTACTTTTGAAAAAGTGAAAATTAAGACTTTCTACTTTTATAAAGTAGAATTCAGTCAATTTCTACTTTTTTCATCGATTTTTCTACTTTGGGGTTTAGAGTGTACGGCAAAATTTTAGTCCGCTCGTAGGAGGGGTTGTTTGCGTTTTTACACTTGAGACGGTCTAATTAAATACCACAAGCGCGCGGCGTCCGAACTGTCCAGTGAATGTTGACAGAATCTATTTAAGCTAATTTCTTTGGTTTTTAAATCAAAATTCTGCTCGATATTGTTTTAAAAAAAATGTCAGCTGAAAATTTATTGCAAATTGTTCCGTTTTCGCTCTATGCGCTCACTGTTTTGCCCGTATCTTCGGTTCTAATCAAAATTTTTAAGCTTATAAACTCTCATTTTAAAGGTTCATATTTTGTCTATCAAGAAAAAGAATAATAATTAACAAACATTTATGTTAAACAATAATTTAAGTTACCAAAATCTGTAAATTATGTAAAAAATTATCAAATTAATTGGTTTGTAATTGCTTACGATGTAAGTTGCATGTACTTTTAGAAAAAGAGTATTATTAAAATAAATTGCACACCTTCTAGTATAGTTTAAAATAAACTTTAACAATAATCGCCAATGATGGTTCTCGTTATGATATTCACACAAAGGCCTTATTTTCTTATAAATTTTATTAATAGGCAGAATGTACCAATGGCCGAAAAATGAAAAAAAAAAGTCTGAGTTTCTTATTTATAAAGAATTTACTTACTTTCAGTGCCCGGTGGTGGATTCTAGTACATTGTTCGTTGTATATTCTTCTTGATGTATTGAAAGTTCATCGAGCCCACATGATCGCATCCACTGCTTCCCGTAATATTCTATGAATTCTGTGAAGTACCCACAGAATATATGTTTTACATATGTTTTAATAAATTCTGACAAAACATCTTGGAGAAAAATTTGGCAGCAAATATTTGGTAGCAATTAAAAGTTAATTTACATGAAATGTTTGTTTCAGATTTATTTTGTACGTTATTTATTTTTGCATGGTGTGCTTTTTCCTTTTTTATTTAGAGAATATAGATTCACAAGAAGAGCCAAGTACTTCATCTTCAACAAACCATAATAAAAACATTCCAGTAAGACAAGAAGTAAGCGGTATATGAAGGATATTCATACAAATCGAATAAAAAGCTAGCTAATGTTGAGTGAGTAATAATTGTCTATAAAGTAACTTTGTAAGAGTAAAGAGTACAACTTCAAGAAGTAAATAATAATTGAGGGCTTGGAAACTAAAAGGGCGTGTACATTTTATTGAGTGGTGACAGTTTTTAAGATTACCAGTTTTGTTTTCAGAATTTTATAATAATGTTGCTCATACGTAAAACTTTTTAAGAAACGAATATTTCGTTTCTTAAACACGAACCGTGTAATTCATATGCACTCCTTTTTCGTTTCTAGTTATTATATCTATTTGTTAATGTCGTACTCTTTATAAAATTATTAATTTTTATTTCTTGTAGCAGCTACAGTAACAGATATTATGAAATTAGCTACTATAAAGAATTTCGAAGAAAATGCTGTGAACAAATGCTGAAAACAATTTATTGTTTTATACAATATAAAACAATTATAGGTTGGATACACTAGCATCCGACTGGTTTTTAGTAGTTGATCATTTACGTTTTAAAAGGAGAATCCTGACACTGGGTTCTATTGAAATTGAAATTACACCTTTCTCTCTCGGTATCAGGGTGAGAAATGTGTTCTTTATGCGCTGGTATGAGGAAAATGTATTTTTAACATTTTGACTTTTCTAAAATTTATTTTTCTTTTCTCTTAATAATGAAATAAAATAACCTTAAAATTTTTCCATACTTATATATATTTGAAATGTTCCAATGCATTAGTAGCAAATATAAAATGCAAAGCAAGAGCTAAAATAGTGAATGGTGAATGGGACACCTCACATACTATTCATACATGTACGGAATCAGATAATTTATTCCAAGAAGAACTATTTAACGAATTGCTATTTTCGCTTGCAAAAACTAGCTTAGGAACGCCGATTGATTGGTATAAAATTGCAGCAACCAAGTAAGTTTCAAATACATTGAATTGTCTACCCAAGTTTTCTATATCAATTTAAATCTTTTTGTTATAAGTATCCAGAAGTTGCAATCAAAAATACATTTCCAATGAAATTATTAAAACAAAAACTACGTGCGTGGCGCTCTACAGGCGATGTGCAGCCTTCTGCTGAAGAAACTGCCACTTTAGGCAATTTTAAAAACTTTTTAATAAAAAATCATCATTTATTGGAATACAGCCTGCAGCATAACTCCACTTTAAAATAATTTAAATTAAGTTGCGAGCTAGTCGAGGCTGCAGGCTTTCAACATTTGATTATATCTAATGATAATTTTATAAAAAGTATGCACGATAGTATGTATATGTTCATAGATGCTACATTTTCGGTAGAGCCCAGGGTAAATGGCGTAGTTCAACTACTGAGAATAAAATTGGAGAAATATCGCTTAATTTCGCTTAAATTATAAGTATCTGATCTTTCAAAAAATTTTTTTGATCAAGTGGAATCTGGGCTTTACTTATACCCTAAACACAGCTTTTCTCTTGCAGGGGCAAAATACGAGTCGCCTCCTAGTGGTAACGATGCGCAATCAATCAAAGATCATATAATATAATTGTGTACATTGCGGTTATGAATAGTGATATGTGATGTGTGGTTATATATTTGGCTTTATATAATTATGTATAATTATGTATAATTATATATAATTATATATCATTTGATATAACTATATACAACTGCGAATGAATATACATAAATGAAACTGAAAAGTTCTAATTTACGATCGATTTTCGCATCAGTTTTTAAAAGTTAATATTCTATATTTCTTCTCACCTTTCTGTTTTGGGCTGCTATGTACAAAGCAATGGCCAATTTTTCATCTAAGAACTCTGCACTGAACACTGTGAAATTCGCCTAAATATGTTCATAAAATATAAGAGAAATAAATGCGTTTCGCCTTGGTACTATCTGGTAGACTCGACAAAAAGACGCAGACAGACCTTTCTTCGATGCAAACTGATAAGTACTCAGTAGAGTTATTTTTGGTACTATTTTTGTTACTATATATTGAGATCATTCGCACAGTTAACGAAGCTGTGCTATATCTATAATTAAAAGTGATAAATACACAGTGAACGTCAAGGAGTATAAGAAATATCTCCTGACGTTCACTACGCAGTATGTAGTGACCAAATCGACCCAAGTCAATCTTACGTTCTTAGAAATGAAAAAATGATCGTAACAACTTCAAAAATGAAGTTAAAACGACTTTTATTTATATATTTTTTTAACTCAATAAATTTAGCATTTAAAATTTAATTAATTGTGTGCGAAAATGAAAGCTTTAATAGTACATTTCGATAATAGTGGAATAATACCAGATACTAGATTAGACGTAATTACTTCTGCACGCTGTTGATGTGTAGTAATCGGCTACTTTACACACTATCCGTGAGTGCGAAATCGAACTCCATGCATAGTGTTTCAAAAAGAGAATTTACCCTCGTGTGAACGTTTGCGAGCAAAGCGAGTGTGAAAAGGTCACGCGAGTCCTACATCTATTTCTCGCTTATGTATCGAACCGTATTTTATTATAGAACGTGTAAAAAACTCATTTTAACAAATCTTCATAAATATTTTAATAAATAACATAAAAATTCTTTTGCTATTTTGGAAGTCTGCTGATAATAGAATGTTTATCAAAGAGTTGCCAGAAAGTAGCAAGACGGAATGTTGATGACAAAATCTACATTCATAGATACGTTTAAGATACTTATGTTTCCTAATTATATTATATTAAAAAAATATATAGGTATAAATTTTAATAAAAAGTTACTATTCCAAAAACAAAGAACTTCCTGTTACTAAAAAAAGCAAAATTTTTTTTTCCACAATCTACATAATTGTCAATATTTTCCAGACCACCATAGTTTATATAGTTCATTCGAATCCTCAGTAGTGGAGAAGATTGGGAAATTCATTTTTACGATTGGACGCGGAATCGTCGCTGTCTGTCATATCCGCGTAAATGTAAAAACGACGCCGTGAGCGTATAGTCGAATCACACTGCTTCTTATATATCGCGGTTTATCTGCTTCGAAGCAATCAAGCGTTAGGGGCAATTGCATTATGTTAACGCGGTTACGAAACCCCGTACAGACGGAGAGAAGGAACAAGCGTCGATACGCCAATTCTGAGAAATCCTCCCTTTCTCTTCAGTTTCGCCCCCCCTCGTCTTCTGATCCCGTGGCAGATTTTACCTGTTTTTTTTTATGCAGTACATCTTCGGCACTCTTAGCGCCTTTTTTCTTGCGAGTTTATTTTTAAATGCGACCGAGATGCCGATAATAGTCTTATCGCGTCTTAATTGGAAAAAGAATTAGTCGAGGAGTCAGATTAAGCTTGTAATTAAATTTTTGCCAATTGGACTTAGGGTCGCGCGACCTGCAATTTGTCGCTACTTATAGACCACTTGAAGCGTGTTCGAATGCTGCGCTGCATGAAAATCATTAATGCAATAATCCAATAATGTTTTAACACATTTTTTTATTAACGAACATGCCATTTTTATTTCGTGTACAAAAAAAAATACCATTTGTTTAATTGCAAAAGAGACTTGTATGTTATAAATATAATTCCAAGTCCGGTAGTCTATCTACATTCTTTATCTTTATATTACACTCGCTGCTTCCCTATAAAATCATCAAAAGATAGCAAAGTAGTCGAGCAACAATCGAATATAATAATCGTAAAATTGGCCGTATTAATCCCGAGCTTTAACACAAGCAGAGGCCGTAGGCGGAAATGCACGTATAGCAAAAGCAGGGCTTTATATATAAATCGACTTGTAATCCCGCGCCTAAATGGCCGCACGGACCGGGCCAACACTGCTCAATCTAGCAAAGTGAAAAAGGAGAGAGGACGCGGGAAGCTGCACGCGCCGAATCGCTACCCCATATTCCGCTTTCCTTTCTTCATCTCTCTCGCTCTCTTTCATCCCTTTTTTCCCCCTCTGACATGATAAGGCTAAGGTGAATGGGCCGTCGGTGGCCTCGACCCCACGACAAAAATACACTCCGGTCACGTTTGATCCTCCCTCCGCCTGGCAGGATCAGGAGAAGTCGACTCTCTCTCTCTCTCTGTCCCCCACTCGACCGAGTCACATCTTATCTCAAAAATGCTGTGCTTTTAGAGGCGAGAGCTGAGCCAGTACGTACACATCAAATTCGCCCGGACGGCCTCGATCCTTCGCTATCTAAACGTTGGGCTAGTAAAATGCAGTTAGCCGTTCGGATTAACCTCCTTCCCGTCAAAGGATATTTCCCTTCCGCGGGGCGTCATTTCACGAATCTTAGAGCCACAGAATGGCCCGGACTAACCTGCTCTCGCAGCTCTCTCGTCCCAACCTCAAAGGAAATTCGTCGGCTTTCTTAGCCCAAATATAGCGCATCGGTATTTTAGCATCCCTTTTCACCCCTCTCCTAGATTAGTCAGACCTTGACGATCCGTTTTTTCCCCTCAGCAAGTTTTGCGCGTTTTTGATCTTGGCTTGGGCTCTTGGTAAATTGGTTAGATGGGTATGAAGCCGATGCAGCTTTCCTGGTGAACAAAGGGACCACAGGCTATGGATTGGATTAACGAAATTTATGAATATACTGTCTAGATGCAGAGCTTGCGGTTGGGAAATTTGTGGTGATCGTTATTTTGTTCGATCCATGTTTCATAAATATTAAAAAATAAATATTGGTAAATATATTTTTACACTGTAATGATTTTACTTAAATGTATTAATATGATTCACAATATTTAAAGGAAACCCAATTGCGTTTTTACTTTTTAATCCAGTCAAGTTTAAATCTCGAATTTGCTTTCACTACAACACGTTGGTAATAAATATTCAGTAATTTTATTTCTCGACTGAAGAATTTATGAAATTATTTGCTGCTTCAGTTATTAGTTAATTGAAAATGTATTTTTATCAAATATTTTAATTAAATACAATTTAAAGAAAACATTTTTTATTTTACATTTTAATTGGTCAAAATTACAAAATGTCTGCTAAATAGATTTTTTGTAAAAAATTTAATTCTCGTGTTCGACCTATTGATAATAATTAGCACATATTAAAAAAAAAAGAATAAATACCATCATTTCATAAATCCCAATTCTGCAAAATAATGAATAAATATGTTCTTGTTCAATTTGATTTATACTTTTTTACAATTTTTTCTCATCCAAATGTATAATAACGATGAGCTTACATATCTTCGCTTTCATAGAACTAAACCGATTACCAAAACCAATCCAGTTTAATGAGAGTTAGTTGAAAGAAAGTCCATAGAGTTACATAGTTTGAAGTGAAAATCAAATTGCATGCAGAAGTATATTCATAAACTGTCACGACGCAATAACATCTGTGATTTATTCATCCTTCAAAGGTCAGCAACCTGAACTCCAAAATATTTTCAGCAAAACACTTTATCCTCGCTGAAACGTCACAAGTCCTCGCATCCGAGCAACAGAATATAACATTTAGCCAAAACCCGCTGGGGTGGACGCGAATTACAATTTTTAATACTGGCCCAGTTCGATAAACAAAGCAAGCAAGCAAGCGCGACGCTCGTCCCAATTCAAAATGCAAACCGACTGGATGCAAACAAGTGCGAACAGTCGGCGGAAAATGTGTTCCCTTGCCCCGTAAAAAATCCTCGACTACAAATGCGGTTACCTCCTCCCCAAAACGAGATATAGAGGAGGAAAAAAGAGAGAGAGAGCTCGCGCAAGTGCTTCCGCGAGCTTGTGTATACGCACGAAATTCATTAAGCTCACTCGGCTAGAATCAAATGGTAGAGAGAGGAAGCGCGTGCAATTTGCTCAGGCTTTCGAGATCGTCCGAGCAAATGCAGCTTGCAGTTGGGATACATACACACACACACACATACATTGAAGGGCCGTAACCGAAATGATTCAAGCCGTGCGTGCGAGCGACGCACTCACGCCAATGTTGGATAAACCGCGTGCGCGCGCTTGCGTCGAGCTGCAGCGAGGATTCGATTGCCGACTATATATAGGCACAAGCCTTCGGTCTGTCAATGACTTCGTAGCAACACCTCATCCACCTCTGGCGCCCCATTGCCATGCTGTACGATTTAACTAACTTCTCCAGCTCCCGTTATATATACCGACATTACCTCTTAACGACTATACTCAGCCAGTGTTTACACGGATATACCGTGCTTCGATTCTCGATGCTATAGCTGCTACCATTCAGTGGCTTGTACCAATTAAGAGTAGTACCATGTATTTCTAAGCATTCTAGTGCATCCTGCGATGCATGTACTACTTTTCCTCGTACCAGCACCTAAAGTACATCCCTCTCTACCGGCATCCGGACGAGAAATGTGCAACTTTTACAAGCTGCTACGAGGAAAGATTACTGGTTATGTATGTCATATCTCTCTTATCGGATGTCTTACACTCTCCTTTGAAAGAGTGATAAATTATTAAAATTAATTTTTACTCTTTTAGAACTTATTTTTGCTCTGTGTTTCATTATGCAAAAGAGGGATGGCTAATACACAAATAAGTAACAACTGACCTGTATCGAGTAATATTTTAGTCTATTGCAAGACTGCCTCTTACTTTTATTGTAAATTGAACAATGAATAATTTTTTACTCTTTCAGAGGCAGAAAATCTACTCAAGCTCTTTTACCAAGGAAACACGAATGATACAACTTTATGCAATTTACCAGTAAGTCAAAACTCGTCACTCCAAATAAACAATTAAAATGAATATATAGCCTATTGAATCATGAAAACTATCACGATGTATCAATCTCAATGTTGTTGTATACATGTACATCCGATTGATAGAGCGCAATGATCCACGCTTCACCGTAAACTGCAAATCGTTGCTCCACACAGAAACACACACACACACACACACACGTCAGAGAGCGAATTGCGGAGGTTCGCAAATGATCTCCCTGCAGAAACAGAGAGCGAGAAAAGCGAGCGGCGCTCGGAATCCCTCGTGTGTCCCTCGTGTGTATGATTCAGCCGGTCTGCACAGAGGCGACTTCCGAGGGGCAATGTCTTGCGGGCTTCGGGCCGGCCAATCAATTGGCGCGCATCCTTCGCAATCGAAACGCGGGCCCCCGTACACACAGGCGTCGACGGGAACCCTATCCCTCGTTCTTATGCGCCGCGTCGCGGTGGCACACGGTGGCATATAACCCGAGGCTGTACCATAGCCCCCTTCCCGGCCCTGCAGCTTTTATGGCTTCGGGACACGGCCTGGCACGAGGGAATCGGCATGCAAAACACGCCTCGCTTTTCGATCCCCAGCCCACCTCTCTCTATATACATATATATACATAGATATCCGTCTCTCCGGATCCGAATTCGCGATAACGCTTTTATAGAATTATAGGCCGAAATCCAATTGCTTCTTAATGACGCCGAGCAATTTGACTAGATGAGTTTGAAAAGTTTAGCGGAGGTTGGATTTGCTGCCTTGGCGATTGCCGTTGATACAATTGCCAGAAGCGAGTGTGAAATAACAATAATTCTGCGATAGCCCGTGAGAGAAACGTAGCTCGGTATTTGGAAAGCTGAATTGTTGGGCCAATTATTCTAGTCTTCTGGAATCGCATTTCAATACCGTAACTCTATTTCTAAGATAGATATAATTTGGAAATATGAAATGTAAAGTCACTTTTTCCGATGGTCGACACGATGCATTCACATTTGTTGCATCATTTGACTTTATCCACAAATCAGTATGAACATATAACACGCGAGCGTCGCGAGGATAGGAGAATACTTAATGAAGCAATGGTTGGTTGGGGTTTCGACTCGCCTCTCGGGCAATTTTTAAGGCTGACCAACATGTGAGGGTGGAGAATAATTTAAGTATGTTTTTAAGCGAGGGTGCGATGCAATTTGGGGTTCAAGAGGGTTTAGGGTCTGAAAGAGAGCTGGTGGAGTAGCGCTGACTTAGGGCGGACACATCCATGTAAGAGTGGACCGTACGTTCTAAATTTTACTCCCGCACCAGGTCGTATACACTCGACATGCGTTTTCTACGTGGTCTGCCCGTGTTACGAGCAATATCCCGAGTGGATACACGTACTTCTAATGAAATCGGCGACAGCTGCACATGGCCCATGCGGATTCGAACAAAAATCTCTACCTATATATATACCTACGCCGAGCACTTTGACAAAAATCCATTTCGGTCTCGTTTTGTCGTCGCGCGCGCACTGCTTGATTGAAACGTTAATTGAGGATGCGAGCCAATTTAGTTGGGACAATAATTTGCGAGCCTTCTTTTACTTCATACATATGATAAAAAATGTAATGGGATCTGTTATTATAGGCATAAAAAAAGCCTTTATCAATGATTCACATTTCTTTTTGTATTTATAACTGTGATGATGTAATGGTGCCGAACCCCTTTTATTTATAGTTTATACAAATTTTTCATATTGCGAAAAGTTTATTCGAAAGTCCATCAGTGCAGGAAGCCGTTGGCGTTGCAAGTTTTCAATAAGCAATATTTTCTTTCTGCAATGCTATGGTATTTCTACAATTTAAATTCTGAACTTTCCATTTTTTGAACAAATTGCAGAAAGGTCGAGTCCATCGAAAAACTATGCACTGTCGATGTGGATTATTATATAGCAGAGCGACGTTCGTATACATTTTAGAAATACTCAGCTTCTGATTATTCAATATTTTTTTCTGAAAATTCATTTTTATAGGTAATTCGTCAACAGCAATAAATTGTTGATTTCTGTCAATGTTCAAGCTCTGCAACATAGCGAACTATAATTCATACAAGACAGATGTTTATCTCAAACAGTAGTTATGTATTATATACCAAATAAAGTATACATATAGTTTTTGTTTCGTTTACGTAATACTCAATAAAGGGTGCGAGCGCGGAAAGGTATTGCGCAGTAAAAATTTAATAACAAGCACTTTCCTCTCACCGTTCACTATCGGATATCCGAAAATATTCGACATTTTCTGTCAATCTCTCTTTCTGTCTCTCTCCCTTTATCTGGCCGCCTTTTGACCTCGATTCACGTATCCAATCCTCCCGTAACGATACCTTCGATACAAGTTTTAAATTTTAAAAAGGGCAGAAGAAAAAGTTTCAAATGTAAGCCAACTCTTTTCCAATTAAAACATTTCCTGAAAACTACTTCTTACATAAAACTTTCAAAAATTTAAAAAGGAACTGAATTTGTGCTATTGATATATTGGGTAATGCACAAGGAGAGTGTCAATTAAAATAGCAAATTGATACCTACGTGTAATTGACAAATAAGAAAAAGTCAATTATATTCTCAAGCAATTAAGTTACTCCATCAATTCGTGATTTGCATTAAATTTAATTGATGCTGTCAGTGATCTGCTTCAAGGTTATTAATTACAACAGATTCGATCGTTCAAATATTGATTGAAGGTTTATAAATGTTAATTTTCGGAGTGCATGATGGAGCTTAGACGGGTAATGGTCAGTCTTGCATAGGCACAATATTGTCCGCTGCCTCATTGCACCCTAATCTCCTGTTTGCAACTGCTGTCCCTCGTACCGCTACCGCTTCCGCTTCACCCTCCGCTTTCCCTTAACGTCATCAAAGTCTTATTATTATGTCTCTTGCCTACCCACCTTCTCCGACAGCAGAATAATAACACGTCGATGTCGTTGTTTTTTTTTTTTTTTTTAAATGAAGTTTAAACTATCAATTAGCATTCATTATTTCATTAGTAATAAATAGTTAAAACAAATAATAAAATCATATTTAAATTTAGTAAATATATCTTTGGTACTATTGAAAGTAATATTTACTTAATAGGGTACTATCCCTAAAAATGACGAAAAAATTGATTTTTTTTTATCATATATTCTTAAAGTACATATTATTGCAAACCTAAAAACAAATTTTCAAGCAGAAAATCCGAAAAAATATAGAAGTTACAAGTATTTAAGGAATAAAATAGCAAAAATTAAAACTCACGAAATAATGATTATTTTCCATTATTCTAGTTATGTAAGTCACGATATCGTATTTTCTATGCAAAATAAAATATTTTTATACATTGAGATACTAAAACTCATTCTGTAAACGAAAGACCTTTATATTTAATAAGGTTGTCATTTTAAAAATTATAACTAACCACTTGCAGAATAAAATAATTTTAAATAAAAATCATTTACTAGTTTGCGATCGTTATACATATAGACGTATCATGTATACAATTTTCAAAAGACCGCGCATCGATAGTGTCGCTACTCTGTCGATTATAATACACGTTGTCTGCTTTATTGACGAGGCAAGGTGGCAGCTCGAACGAATACATACTGCATTGCATGCAATCATATGATTTAGATTCAAGTTGTTTACACTCTGCTGTCTGCTATAGAAGCAAAGTCAGATGTAATAAGTGTTGTGATGAATGTAAAGTATCCAAAATAAAAGAATTTTCAATGAAGAAATTCAATGAGATCTTCATGCTGGACTGGACTGTAAACAAGTCATATCAAATGTATATGTGTTCCAACAATAAACATGTAAGTATATAATTCAAAGAGTTTAAAACTATATAATTAGAATGATTTTATGTATTATTTTATACGTATACATATACTTCATAATTTACTTGATATAATTGTCTTTCAGGTTATGCGAATACTGCAACATTACCTTTTTTTTTGAAAATATTTACTTTTAACAGGAGTAAAATAAAGAAACAGTCTAGGTAAGTATATTAAATATATTAAGCATTATGTTAATATTTAACTTTAAATTGATTTATCTCCTTTATATGTTTTTAGAGTCTACGCACAGGATCTTGGAGAAACTATTGGATGGATTTTCACTTTTGAATATAGGAAAATACAGCCTATAGGGATATTACCCCCTTAAAGAGGCCCATTCGACTTTTCGTAAAACTAACGAATTTTTTAAAAAATTCATAATAATAGTCATTAACTGCGTTATACTATATTATTCATAATTGCGATGTTTCGAAGGTTTAGAGTATATATACCCTCCATCTTCAGGCTTAAAAAGTTAATATTTATCACGTTCAGTCTATACAGAAACCACCGGCATAACACTTTTGCGTCTAAGATATGGTTTCCTGTCATTTTACTGATGAGCCCAGACGATAAATTTTCCAACATTTATATCCTAATCCCCTTTTTCTTTAGTTTTTGAAGTGTGGTTAGTAAAAGTTTTAAGAGTGGAAAAGGTGAAATTATTGATCAGCATGGAATAAAACTGCAAAACTTCTCTGTTTATTTTAACTTTTGATAGAACTTTTGTGATATTTTTGATAGAAATAAATTTTTAAATGATATAGTAATTTTTCCCGTGAATCTTGTTTTCAGTTTTTATAAGTTTTGATTGGCCTTCGAGAAAAGTTTTAATAAAAATAGCGATCCGATTATGCAATAGAATATAAGTCTGAAGGTTTGTGTGTGTGTGTGTGTGTGTATGTGTCACATAAGTGCGACGTTGTACAATTTAGATTAATATTGTGTTTTTTATTTATTTGTTTTGGTTAGCTTGAAGAGGAGGGTATTTTTCGTAAGCCCTCGAAACGTCGCAAAAGTTAAAATAAAGAGAGAAGTTTTGTAGTTTTATTCCATGATGATCAATAATTTCACCTTTCCCAGTTTGAAAAATGAAGGAATAATAAATTCAACAACTTAATTAAAGTTTTAAGAGACTGTACCAAAACAGTTTACCTACACGGGAAGTTATGAGGTTTAGTTTCTTTGACCCGAGGAAATCGAGAAGGAGAGTTTTAGCGAGTGTACTTAAGGTACACTTAAGTAATGAAAAACATTAATTTCGAACGATATATTCATTTTTAAACTTAAGAACCAGGCATCGGATTAAAAACATGCCGTAGAATGTCTCCAGGTCTTACTTCTGAGAGAATTCTATTTTATATATGCTAAATAGACAATATCTGATTTACAAATTTTTATATGTGATAAAAGAATAACACGTAATCAAGCCCTTTGGGATGATAAAAAAAGGAAAGAAGTTTTAAATTAAAATCCGCTCATTCAAAAAATAAGCCTGCCTGAGACGACGAAGGAGAGTTTAGTAGTGTAAAATCGTCAATTAGCGGAGGCTCTAAAAATTCAGATCTCGAGCAAACTATTAAACAAAATTTTTTAGCTGAAAATTTTCCCGACGAGTAAAAATATAACACTTTGACGGTAGCAATATACCGTTTAGTCATTTTATTCAGGGATGTAATGAAGCGAAAGAAATTATAGATCCCATCACGGTAAAGAACCTAACGAAGCTACAAGGTATTGGCCTGGAAAACTTGATACGGTTGACGAATTAAAAAATTATTTGAGAAGTACTTATACACGCACCCGCGAAAACTGATACTCCATTATTAGGAGAGTTAGGAAATCTGTATCAGCGCGATAGTGAAAGTGTAATAGCATTTGCAAAAATCAGGGAAGTAGGGGAAAAAATAATTCAGGCTGAAAAAATAGACAGCAAGGTGGTAATTAAACCCGCGTTTCGAGCCTCAGTTGATAGGAATATTATAGTTTGTTTTCAGAGAGAATTACAGTCGCAAACCACAGTTGACGATATCCGAAAGGACGCGATAGCGATTGAAAAAAAAATTAGCCGCTTTAAAAACTTTACGTAATGTGCACGACGACAATACAGATCGTGACGAAGGGCATCAAGCTAACACGCAACCATTATCGTCAAGTGCCAGTGACGAAGAGATCACCGACCAAATACATACATTGTAAATAGACCAAGGATTAAAATCCAATCGGATCCAAACTCAAGCCTCAACGAGCAATGTTGAAGCTAACACGCAACCATTATCGTCAATTACCAGTGACAAAGAGCTCACCGACTATGCTTCAAAAGTAAAAAATCAATATTTAGATTCCCCATGAAGCATCGGCACTATTATCGATTCTAAGCGGAGGACTCTTATTAAATGTAAAAAATTTTTTTAGTCCGAATGAATTATGACCATTCTTGAATGACGGTTTGATTTAGCTCCGAAAATTTTCACTCGCACTGTTACGTGGCACTCAGTAAATCCTTTTAAACCTCCTACATGATCCCATATAGAATAAAGCTTTCTCGGAACATTCCAGAAACGCAGTTTTAGTAACCAAAGAATAAATTAGGGTTCAAGAAATGTTAGAGCAATGTCTTATAGGATTGCTGGAATGTTCGTTATTTTGTGACAGAAGGAAAATTACAGGAACGTTATTCGAACGTCTTAAGAATCTCAAAAATATCTTTTCTAGAGCGTTCCTAAAACGCTCTGCATTATGTATGCACATGTAATTCATTTCATCAAAATCAAAATTAAATAAGTAACCCAATGTGCTATAATTTTCATGAATCGGTGTCCATTGTGAATCGATATGTGCATTTGTGCTCATGACGCATTGATTGCTCGTTCCATAATTAGTTCAGCGAACGCACGCGGAGTTCTCGCAAAAACGAGATGAAAATTCCAATTACACAGAGTTTGGTATACCGTATATTGTGGGCAAGTCTGGGTTTGCTTAACAGAGAACCTTACACAGGCTTTGACTTTCCGTTCGAATCATTTTAGTGGGGTTGTTATTGCTCCATTTATTTTTAATTATTCCCAAAGCATTGCGAGCACGTGTAAATTAAGGTCAAATTGGCTCGCGCCTTCTCAAATAGGTCGAATCAATTTTTGTACGGCAAAGTGGCACATAAAAAATACGTAAACTGTTGAATATTCATTTGTATAATGATGTACTCGTGGGTTTGATTGCGCATAAAAAATCTGACTCGGAACTCTTGAGAACTATAGATTCCCGATCAGGCCCGTCATTAAAAATGATGATCGTTAGTTAAAAGAACTATTTAGCTTTGCAAAGTATTATATGAGAAATCAAAATACAACTCATTATGGAACTCCAAGAATGCAGTTTGGAATTGTAACAACTCACACCAGTTTGTGCAGGGTAGCATAGGACTAAGCTTGTATAAGTAGTCCACACATTTTTATCGGTGTACTTATATCTTTTTTAGATACGATTTAATTAAACATTTTTATTAATTTCAAAGTTTTATTATTAAATTTTTGCTCATATAAAATTTCTATAAACAACTTAAAACCTTGGATCAATACTGTCAAAAGCAAATGTGATTTCGTGAAAAGTTATTCCAGAAAAAAACACAAAAACTTTCGAACACGAAAGCAGGCTCGTACTTCGTAGGTTATAAGTACCTAATTAAATAATTTAAAATTATTCTTTCCAACAACCTATCCTTTCGCAGTTAAAATATTCAAATATTTTTTTTAAATTTGATAATTTTTAAAAAATATTCATGATGCTTCAAAAATATCATGTTGGAATGTTAATAGGTAATGCTGTTTCGAAAAGTGTGTTCGAGATAAAGGAAAACCAATACAGAAAATCCCTCGTCGTGCGGCCGGTATAAATCAGAAAAAGTAACATCTATCATCGAGGCTGTACGACGAAACGAGTAAAACGAAGTGTACGCCCGAGCTTTTCTTAAGGGAAAGAGTAATTGTCCCTCTCTCTCTCTCTTTCCTTCGACCATGAGAGTTGACAAAAAGTACATAGAAGTCTACACGACCAAAGGAAGCTACGGGGGAAAAGGGGGAAGGTATAGCGCTTCCTATGCGACGAAGAAAATCGAGCAAGACATTCGTACCGCGGTTCAGAATCGATATTAAAGTACAGTATTTTATTCCACGTCCGAATTGATCTTGCTCTTGACTAAAAAACTAACCACATTCTATTTCGAAGAACATACTTGTATGCAAACTTGCAGGTTAGTGTAAATACAATTTTGTCATACATTTTTTGTATAACGTACTATATTGATAAATGCTTCTTACTTAATTAAAATACCCATTCGTTTTACTTTTTTAGTTAAACGTTTCTTTTGAATCGGTCAAAAGACATGCCCAGCACTTGACCTGACAAATATTAACTTAGCTTTTTAATATTGCTGAGCATCGACAAAACCTCAAATTTATAGATTATCCGCATCTCCAACGATCGCAAGTAAATGCGCGTCAAAGACAATATAAGACGAATAACGATTTTCCACTTTTAGGCACCAGCCATTGAGAATTCATACGTGTAACACCCCATATACGAATAAGACGGTGAAAGAGGACGGTAAAGAGCAAAGGGGGCCGAGAAGACGACGACGTCGACGCCCGTAGGGCCAAGAACGACGACGTATACGCATACAGACGTATATATATATATATATAATATATATATACCTCGAGTCGCTCACACGTATATTATACGTATATATAGGTATACATATAGAGCTACAGGCGAGCGCGCCTGCAAAAAATGGGTCTGGAGTGTGAGGGCGAAGAAGGTAGAGAGGGAGAGAGAGAGAGAGAGAAAGAGTGAGAGTGTAGGAGTATATAGGGTCGTTAGCCCAAGACCGACAGACTTTTAACACAGACACTAATTATCGCGTTGCATTGTATGCGGCACTTTAACATGTACGCGCGCGCAAGCGGAGCTCGACCCGAACACGAAGAGGAAAAGTCTCGAAAGATTTTTTTTCATCGCTCACTGCACAGCCTGGCAACGTCAATGGGTAGAATTTAGATCTCTAGCGCAGCTTCTATAGAGGTAGATTGGGACATCTCGATTTTCGTATCTTTCGTCGTCGGATAAACTATTTTGGACTATGTGTACGATAAGTAGTTGTATATTCTCATACTGAATTTCACTCGAATAAAACTTAATAATTGGACTACATCAAAGGATTTAGCTTGCGTGCATGGACTTCTTAACGCTCCTGTCACATAATCATCATATACAATTTTTTCTTCAAATTCAATATCAAATTTTTACCTCAAAAGATAGGGTAGCAAAGCAAACAGCTGAATTCGCACAAATGTAATCAAATTTCATTGTCTGCACCGATTAAAAATCCATCCATTATAATTGAGACAAGCGTATATACAATCATAAGATCGGTATACCCAATCTTACTCTCAGTAATCGTTTTGTACTTGACAAACTCGCAATATCTATGGGCTCGCTTCCCCAACCCTAGTCACTGTAATAAAACCTCACTCGATTATCCGATCAGTTTTCCTTCTGTATACATAGCAACGCAACGATAAGATATCTCCAAGTTTACTTCCGTCTCTCGCGGGCCCAAAAAGAAAATATTTAATAAGTAAACTTTGTCGAGTGTATAAAAGTTGGAGCGATCCTTGAATGCGGAAGAAACTCTCCTCGGTGCGGTTTTTTCCTTTCTCTCGTCTCTTCCTCTCTCTCTCTCTCTCCAGCTTGTGCAGCAGTTCGCGCGCGGAAGAAAGTTCGCCTACATTAATAAGGGATCGCGAGAGGAGGCGAAAGAGGTGACTTTGACGACAAAGACTAGTGTACATAAAGAGAGGGAGAGGGAGAGGGAGAGAGAGAGAGAAGCGGCCGCTGATGGGCGACGAGAACTTCTGACCGGCAGGATCATTGTTTTTCAGTCTTGTGCCGCTGCAGCGAGTCGCGAGAGGTGCGACAACGACGCTATGTACCACCTCCTCTCGCAGGTTTTGTGCAGTCGCAAAACAAAAGCGCGCGCAAGCCAAAGACGCGGGGGGCAGCCAGTGCGGCCCTCTGTTTCTTTCTCGATGTTGAGTTTCGCATCCATCACTGCTATCTCTCTCGCTCGCGCTGCTGTCCGTTCGCGCGCCGCTGACCTGACTGTTATATATATATTCCGGCCCACATGAGTCGCCATGACGACGCTTCGAGAAAGCCACTTGAACTCGAGGATTTCTCACCCCTTTCTTTTTCTTACCTTTATCTACAACTCGATAGGCACACATTGCTTAGCTACATATATAAGTCGTAATTTCTTCTCACCTTTTTTGTTATATCTCTTTTTTCCTACTGTCTTTCTTTCTTTTCACATTTTAATTGTGACTCTTGTTACAAAGACTCGGCTCTCTTTAGTGTATTTCTTCCTCTTTCTTTTTATAATGTTACAGGGCAGGAAAGATTTGTCTTGGATATATAAATATTTCGTAGAAAATTGAAGAGAATTTCACAGGAAGGATTATAATGCACTCTTTTTTTTGACCATGTTAAATTGAAAAGACCTTATGCGAAATAAAAGTAATTAAGTGAATAAATGTTATTCGTACTTCTTTAATTGACTTGAATTTAATTAATTATTTTTTTTTTGACTAGCTTTTTATAGGACTGCCGCGTTTATAATAAATGCTGTTTCTCACAAATATCCTGCATATAAATCAGAAGTGATTTTATAAATGTTTTATACACTTAACTCATTCTTCACATTTCTTGTTGATCGCGTAACGGTAAAGAATTTTACCACTAAATCGCAATATAATTATTTGAACAAGAATAAATGATATACTATAAAATAGATTGTGCGAGTCGCAAAGATACCTTGTTTAAAACAGTTTTATTCAATGTTTATATACATATCAAATAACGACTACTTTAGCAATCGCGACTGCGACAGATTAGAAACTGTAAAAAAAAAACGAAGACGGGAGCTCAACCTGCATCACAATGCATAATTTGCACAGCAAAGTTATGAAGCGGAAGCTGCAAGAGTTCGTCCATTTGTATACCCACTCGGTCCGCAATGAAACGTCAGCATGGCAAATAATATTGCGTAATTTAATCTAAATGTAAATCTCTCATTCAGTTCCAGTTTTTTTCCCCCTCACCCAAAAAAGCGATCTGCGTCACTTTTCTCACGTAGAAAGCAATTCACGGAGTCTGCAGCAAAAGCAAATGCAGGAGCAGCAGCTATACGCTTGCCGCGCAAAGAAGTTTCGAAAAGTCGCGGATAAGATACACGGAGAAAGGGTTTCACCGGAAAAATTGGTACTAAAAAAGAATGAGACAGGAAAAAACGGTACTAGCACCGAACATTACGCTTCTAGCAGCTCTATTATCAGGGCCTGAGAAGCTGTATTTTCAGAAACAGGCACGATATTGTCTAGTGACGCCCTCTACTTTCCCCTACTAGCACTGGATTTTTCGTTGCCGTAAATTCATGGCACGGGAAAAACCCCGAAATGACGGACGAATTCACCAAAACCATTTTAAAAGAATGGAATCTCGATGATTTCATTGGCTTATTTCAGTGTATTTTAAGTTGATAAGCTTTAAAAAAAAAGTTAGAACATCGAAGTACCAAATGCGCATGAAATTTGATGCCAATAGGGTCCAAGTAGATGAATTATACTGCTGCTATTTTTCATTGTATTTAAAAATATAAATGATTCCATAGCAATCACAATTGTTTATAATACAGTTTTTGGACTGCAGATTTATGTTATTTACGATTTTCTTTATTTTAAGCACGTATTATTAAATAAATAGCTGTTTCACAATCGAACATGAAATTTTGTACTGTCCGTATTTTTGAAACACTTTCACAAGACTTTTTTCTAATTATTCTGGCTTTTACGTGTTGTTTTTGATATTATTCAAAGAATAAATGTTATTATTACACTTATCAATTATTATTACACAAATAACTAAACTAAATATAAGAGTTAATTCAATTTAAAAACATAACCTGTATTAAAGTATAGTCGGTGTTGTAAAATATATGTTTCTAACCTCTCTACACATTATCACTTAATTGTTATTAAAATACATTAAAATGACGTTTAATTGATATATATCATAATTTTTATATTTACTGTGATCATTACTTATAATAGATACACTACATGGCGAATAAAATAAAGTTAAAATCATTATCTAAGCTTAGGATAACTGTTTGAAATTAGGGGCGTAAAATTGAAACACAGGGACATAGTGTGTTTGTGCTGTTTCAAAATACGGACAAAACATTACTTCAGTTTATTATTAATATAATAATTTATTTGAGCCTAAATCAAATTATAAAGCCATATTTTACTTTACAAAGGACTCGCCCTTCGATTTCTATACAAATTTTGAACAGTTACATTCATAGGAATCTTAATTTAAGAGAATACCTAATCAATCACCCCCGAAAAACGTTTCAATATAGGTACTTTTACCTTACCACGAGAGCCTAAAAATCATGTCAAAGTTACGATTTTTAGGTTAGAGTGGTATAAATAATATAATTACAGTATATAAGTATATTATAAAAACACGCCGGCCGCGTGTGCTGGCAATAGCGCGGTTGTTGCATAGAGGTCGCACCACGCGGGCCACGCCGTTTACTCGCTGTTGATGCTGGCACGGGAAAAACCCGTGCAATGCATTGGAAATACCGAGTCGGTTTCCTAAAAGAAAGGAATACTGTAGGCACCGAAATTTTCAGCGCTGTCACTGGTTATAATGCTGCCGTCATATTATTTGTCAGTATTCAGTCAGCGAAATTTCGATACTACGTTTGAACATCGGTCTTTCAGGTGAAACCCTTTCTCCGTGCGCGGAGAGATGCATGTATGCCTCCAGTGCCCGCTGCGAACGAACGCACTTTCCCATATATACAGTACGTGTTGTTATTTCCTTTGCGACTCCAGACAGTCAGACGCGTCTGGAATTCCCGTCTGTGAAGCTGCAGCCCCATTATACTTCGTAATTCGTTTCGGGATTCGTGTTTCCGTTTTTTTGTACCCAGCAATGCGTTTATACGGGAATAAAAACTTTTCCGAAATCCATATATATACAAATCATGCGTATCATTAGCTGCAATGCCAATGCTCGCGGCTCTTTATTTCGATTGTAAATTATTGTATCGACTCGTTTCGAGCATTACGTAACAGCTATAAGAAATTTCAAATTAACCGCACGTATGTTATTCTTTTAAATATTAATTGAAAATCGAATTGACATAGTAGCACGAAAGCCAATTAAGCGCGATATTTTCGCCATCGTACACAAACTTCATATAGGAATTCGAATAAAAGTACATTTAAATCAAATAACTCAATGACATAATGTTTCTATTTTCCTATAGTTATACTTCTCAATACACTTACAGTACAAAAATTAGACAAGCATTTCCAGCCTAGACCCTAGAGCTCATCGGCATTCCTTCGCGGTCTACATCGTAAATTCAAGGAGCAATAGCTAACAGAGCCCTGCACGTAAACCCGAACGGAGAAATAAACCAGGCGCAGCACGTCAATTCGCCAACGCTCGCTCATTCGTCATGACTGGAGCAGGCGCGTCTCGAACCAGTCTCAATCAGTAATATTCCTCCCGCGGAAATTGCGCCATCAAATCCCGGCCGCACAGGCTGTACCCACTGTAGGCTTTGGGGACAAAATTCGGGGCAACGATCGACTCGGGTTAGGGATAGGCGAGTTGCGTATCACTTGGCGCGGTGGTCGTGTCTATACATATATATATATATATAGTGCAGCCACAGCCACGCTAAAGTAGGATAGGTGCGCGTATGGTCAGACAGTGCTTACGATTAGAGGAAATGAGCAGCATTAACGGCTGGCTGTGAGTGGAAAATTTTCTCTGCGATTTCGATGAATGATGTACTGTGGAATAGACCGAGATTTATCCCCCAATGGATTGGTTAACCTTCTATATACGGATTTGCTCCAAATCGATACTTTCGAAGCTAAAATAAATGATATAATATAAAATAGATTTTCCGAGTCGTCAAAATACTGTCCTTAAACCCGTTTTATCCAATGTTTATGTACATATCAAATTACGACTACTTTAGCAATCGTGACTGTGACTAGATTAGAAACTAATAAAAAATAATTCTGTTTTTAATATACTTAATGTGATCAATGCTATTTCTTATACCTTCTTTATCTTAGTTTATGATTTTGACGGCTTCCAACCAAAGTTCGGACAGCTTATTTTTAGCCTAATGGATATTTGAAATTGTGAATGGTCTGCATCGCAACTCGTAAACTCCTTGAGATATTTCGATCGAACTCGCTGTGTGAGCATTAGTACGATATATATATATATATATACCGTCAGATTGATTGAAAAACTTTTTATCAGTGCACGATCATCCTGAATACTCTTTACTGCTTCCGTAAGAATAATATTGCGAGTGAATAAATTACTTCATGTTGTCGGATGATCTTCGTAATAGGATAAGGTCAACGCTGCTAAGTGACTTTATTACCGAATACTCTAGATTAACCTTAACGTATAATGCACACACTACTGCAGCGAGCAAATGAAAGATGAGAAAGAGGATTAAGCCCGGGCGCAGCGGAATCGGAGAATGCAGCAGCGAGATAAAAACCGGGGGAAAATAAATAATGAAGCACCCGGGGAAAAAAGAAGCGGAGAAATGTGAAAAGAAAGCGAAAGAGAGGAAAAATATACGCGCTCTTGGATGGAAGATATAATTCCGAGGTCGACTCCCGTATAGACGTCACAGGAATTTGAACACCGCGCAGGAGTCGAACGAATCCGAACGAAGAATTGAAATGCAATCGGTTAAATCTCGAGGGGACCGTTTGACTTCGTGCTCCCAAGTAAACTTTCACAACTCTATCCTTTCCTTTCCTTTCTCGAACCGCTATACTTTCTTCTCTCTTTCCTTTTTGCTTGTTTTCTCTTCTAACGTGTAACGTTCTGCCTTACGATATTAGTTTCGTTTTACGCGTGTTACGCGTCTTTCGATATATTTCATTCCCATATTCTTATATCTGTCATATCCATTTGCTTTTTTTATGTAGCTACTTTAAAGGTCGGTAAAAGAAAATATAATTATTTATTTAATGCGGCATAAAATATTCAATCATGTTTTTACATTAACATAAAATATATGCATATTAATTTAAAATACATTACGTCATAATTGAATAAGGAATTACACAATACAAGTTTTGGATGTAAACGTAATTTCGTATTTGCAAACAAACAGAATTCAATTTCGACAATCAACTTTATGTTAATAAAATATTTTGAAATTTTTCTTGCTTTGAATACAAATAAATCAAAAGCATTCTCTTACTTTTAACAGAGCTTTGTTACACCGACACATTAATTACGATGATTTTTATCAAAAACTACAATCAGCATTGTTATCAAAGGTGTCGTTTTTAATTCATACTGAATCACAATAATTTACTTAAGTCTTATACCTTCTTCTCCCATTTTTTCTCGCATTTTTTCGTTAGTTTCATTCACTATTTTTTTTTCTCTTCCAGCTCTTATATACGTTCCTCTTTATACGCGCATTTTCCTCGCTTATATAACGAAAGCTTATTTTATATTTAGGCAGTTGCGGACGCGTCTGGATTTAGTAATGAGGAGTCTGGTTTATGAGAAGGACGAGACGAAATTACAGGCTGAATGCTTGGTCCCAGCCGCAAGGTTGACCGGGTGAAAACGGGAGGGAATAAATGTTCCAAAGCCAATTTCCAATGATTAGACAGCGACTTTAGCTGTCGCTTCAACTGCACCTTTTATGAATATGACTTTATGCCTTTTAAACATTTTATTATTTTATGGAGGCAATTATAGTTTGGACGAAAATTAAAGATGGTTGACTTGGAAAGTAATTTCGCTACTTTTAGATTGTATGAAATAACTTGTCTACAGCAATGAATTAATCTGTAACCAATATATATATATAAGACCGACGGTGAGTATCGGTACGTATATAGTACCAATTAAATAGAAACCAATGGATTAAATTACACAAAGTTTTTTTAGTTTATTAATTTTCTAAGAACCCTATAGCATTTCCAATGGTTTTCCTCGGCAATAAGATTTCCTAATATTATGCTTAGGCACTGTCGTGATAAACGTACCATTTTAGATGCACATTATTGTTTTACAGTTATATTTTTCTATTTGTACTAGTTGCTAGCTAAATCATATTTTGTATCGATATAAGAACATTCCACATATTGTCGATCAGACAATCCTCGCTTCGCCTTCGAAAATGTCATGCATTATATCCAAACAATACACACAATGTTATAAACTCAAATCTACAATTATTTAGAACTATTCGCTCTGCAAGTTTATTGCCAAACATGT
Organism: Megastigmus dorsalis; assembly: GCA_900490025.1. Taxonomy (NCBI): domain Eukaryota; kingdom Metazoa; phylum Arthropoda; class Insecta; order Hymenoptera; family Megastigmidae; genus Megastigmus; species Megastigmus dorsalis. The sequence goes on from UELU01142665.1 coordinate 29,636, forward strand.
GCCTATCTAGTGAGTGAAAAATGGTGGTATATGCATCAACTAACACATCACTGATCACATTGTCGGCATTAGTAGATAAACGCGGTATCTCAGAATCTGTTTTAAAAGAGCAACTTTTTGTTACTTATATGTCGTAATTTCATATTTTAAATAATTATAGATTTGAGTTTATATATCATTATATGTATTTTTTGTTCAATAAATTTTAAATTCACAGGAATGGCTGGCTCTATTTACTATCAACTACAAATCCATTTAATCAAAATCAGAAATAGTTTTAAAAACCATATCTATACTTGTATTTCTAAATGATTTTGCAAACATAAATAATGAAACTGTATATGCTCCTAAAAATTTGTGTGCACAATTAATAATGAGTACGTTTGTGTCCGAAAATAGGCTTTTCGACACAATGGTACCATCATGAGTGGGTAAGTTTTCCGAAATGCCGAAAGCGACTGCGTATGATAGCCGCAGTTGAACGTGTCGCAAACTTCGCACGAGTTGGAACCGTCTATTTGCCGCTCATGTATCTCATATCGAAAAAAAAAAAAAAATGAATTCTCGGCAGCTGATGTAGGAACGGAAAATCCCGACTCATCATCCAACCGGTTGGCCACTTTTCTTCAAAAGATGATTAACGGATGTGGAAAATGTAACAAAGGCGAAGCGCAAAAAGTCCCAAAGATTTCCAGTATCAGCTCAGAGGCCACGCTCTTTAACTCACACTTGTAGCCGCTCGTCGAGTTCTCGAATATATTAATCACTCGATCTCTCTGATTTACCATTAGCAGCGTAGGCGATACGCGTTCGACGTAGCTCCCCCTTCAAAATACATTCGAGTCTCTCCGAGCCTCTATATATAAAGAACGTCGAGAGAGCGTCGCGCACCCCATTGGAAAACACCGCACTCTTCCCCGTTACATCGCCGACGACGAGCCCTAAACCTCCTCGAGCTCGTTCGAACGTATACAGGACCGCGCGCGGCCGATTGTTCGGGGGAGTGAAAAAAGAAAGAAAAAAAGAGGAGGAGGCACGGATAAGCTGCGCCCTTGTATCGAATGTTAAAGGCTCAGCGCGCCCTTTGCAGGTACTTCTGATGCTCGCTATAGCGTGTGCGACGGCGGGGGACTCCCGCCTTTCAAACTGGCACACTCTTGATTTGAAGCGCTGCTGCCGCCGCCGCCGCCGCTGCAGCGGGCCCCGCGTGTGAATGGCTGCGTGAGAGAAAAAAAACGCTCGGCGTCGATAAGTAGAGCTATCGCGTTAAAAACTCTGCCTGCGCGGTGAATTGAGCGGCAATTTTCAAGGACTGAATGCAGACGATATATCGAGCGAAAGTATATAGGTACGGGATCGAGGCTTGAACAAGTGAAATCTATTATGATATGCATTATAAGAAAATAATTAACGCTTCTTATACTGTTTGTGGATTATATAATAACTCATTAAAGTGTATATAATAAAATAACACAATTATGCGATGCCGATCATACATACATATCAAAGTAGATGGGAAGAAAAGAAAATTCCGTTTTGCCTCCAGCTACCTAATTAATACGCAAAATTGTAAGACAGTTTTTCGTTGCTATATATATCGAGAGAGAGAGAGAAAAAATATAAAACTATTAGTGAGGAGACCCCGACTAATACATAAATTATTTGATAGGAACAATACAAAACAAAACTATATTGATATAAATTCTCGCAAAAAAAAAAATTATAAAGTTCTTTACAAAGGCAAGTTTTAATGAAACTTATTCAAGTGCATGCTTGCCTATATACTGGCCGTTACATTTTGTAAGGTACAAAAGATCGAATTCAACTAATTAACATAAATTAATGTAGTGATGATAGCCATTAAACATATATGCACGTGTAATATCGGAACCCCTACGATTATAATTATGTATATAAAGAGAAAATCGAATAACATTTTTAATATAATATGCATGAAAATGCACTGCTTTTAAATAAATTGGTACAAAGACAATTGCAATGTAATAATCAAAGACAAACATCGCCAGGCTCTAGAATTGTCTCCACGATTCGTCATATAGCTCGTTCATCGGCAAACTTTGAGTCTAACATAGGAACAAAAGTTCTGCGAAATTTGATAAATCGCAGTGAAACAAACGAAGAGTGCGCGTGCACAGTCTCAAGCGCAGATTCACACACGCACTTTGAGTCTACGGCACAAAGCCGTACACAAAGCCACAGACAAATGCAGAGAGAGAGAGAGAGAGAAAAGGGAAGAAAACGCAGAAACGCTTTTTGCAACTTTTCCCTTATAGTTTTTCATTTGTCGCGCCCGCGGAGCACACGTCAGGATCACTACGTTTGCGGTGAAAACGGAATTCTGCGCCTCTTTAATGCGGTACTCTCTGTTTTTTTTTTTGCCTCCTCGCGCTCGTCGCCGACTTCAAAGACACTTTAGTCAAGGGATTTTCGTGATACCGGCCTGCGCACCGGCGCAGTTTTAGCCGGTGTGCCGCTCTTTCGCGAGCATCGCTGCGCGTGTAATAATACTATACATCGACTCGCTTTCTCATCCATTCACTGCTTTGTATCGACGAGGGCTCGAGAAAGAGAATAAAAAAATAAGTTTTACGAATCGAGGCTTTGAAAAATCGATGGAGGAGGATAAAGCAATACTTTTAGGTTAAAATCGCCCTATATATCGGCCTACTGCGAGCGCGACTTATCATCATAAATACACGGATTTGGATTATATTAGCTGCTTTCCCCCTTCTATAGCGATCGCTTTTGAATCCTCGTGACACCGCATGTTTTTATCAAGGACGGGCATGCTTATATATGGGGTGGAAACTTCCCTCTTTCTTTTTTCTTTTTTTTTTGATTGCCGTTAACGCACACTGCCAGCTTATTCTTCTGCTATATCTTGTTATTGCATAAAAGCGCGAAATAAGATTTTGTTCGATCCATTCCTTGGTAAAGATTGTTTAAAAAGTATTTGTTTTTAGTAGATATTTTTTTCAGCCATATACATACCCAACGCACGAATAAATATTTTTCAAGCGTATAATTTTGTACAATTAGCCTTTTGAATAAATGAGATTTTTAAATCTACCATTAATTGCTACCAACAAGCAGATTTCTCTTTATGCTTGCAACTCGATCCGCGTTACGAAACTGCTTAATTTGTTTGAGTGTCGATAGGTAATGTATTATCCCCGCCAATAATCCCGGCTGCGGTCGACCTGATTAGAGGTACTCGGGCACATTTACTCGGACTATATACCATTCGTGATGTGTATAGGGAAGCCACAGAAAAACCGCACACGGGTTACAGTCGACCACAACGAGAAAAGTTACATTCGAACGCGCGATACAACGGCTTGCGATGTAATATTCAATTGTCGTGCAGGCGTTCGAATTATTCGGTTCTGTCGATCAATCATTCGAAAATTTCCTATTACTCTCAATCGTATTGTAAAAAGCTTGTGATTAATTTTGAATGTGATGAATTTCCTATATACTGGATATTAAAGCTGTGTAATTCTGAAAGTCCTCGTTTTAAATTGAACCAAGTGTCTTTACTTAAATTCACATCCACTAAATACTGGAAAAAAAAATAAAGGATCGCTTTTTAATGTAAGAAGGTTTTTTCTTTCATTTGCCGAGAATCGATCGGCTTTGCTGACACACGCATGCAAACTATCGCGCGCGTGTACGAAATTGAAAAAGAGGGACTCTTGAATTACAATGGGCCGCGCCACGTCAATAGGTTTTCAGCCTCCCCTCCTCTCTCATCTGTTCTCTCTTTCACAGACATATACACGCGCACAATATGAATATTTTGCGGCTCCGCAGGCCCATAGTTTATCCTCTCGTTACAGAGAGTTTTGTACTTTGCGAAGCTCTCGCACTCTTTCTATTTTAGGGCTTCATATAGGATGGGGGTTGCTCCTGTGCGGCAATTTTCAAGTGGCGCTACAGTATTTCTGCACCTGCTAACCAGCGTTCAGCAAAAGGAAAAGAAAGAAGAAAGAGTACCGGAAGCACCGGAGGAGTAGACCAAAAAGAAGTACTTACAGAAGGAGGAGAAGATGACGAGGAGGAGGAGGAGGAGGAGGAGGTAGGAAAAGGGGCCGAGTGAAGATACGCTTTGCCGTTCGTCGCGAGTATAAGTAGCAGCAGCAGCAGCAGGTATGCGTGTACATCAAAGGGAGCGCGGCGACCAAGACATCGACGAGGGCAAAGTCGACGACGAAGGAAATCCCACAAACCTGTCGACGTTATTAACAAAGGCGCGCGCATTTTCTGAAAGACGCAATGAACGAGTCCAACGAGTAAAAGGGAAAGAGAGAGAGAGAGAGAGAGACAGAGCGAAGGATGAACGTCGAGGGAGAGCTGAGTCGAAAAGTGAGTAGAAAGACAACTTAGTTATACAGCTAAATTGTACTGCAAGACAATATCGCTCAGCGTGTCTCTTCCAAGACTATACATCTAGACGACGCGCACTAAGTTTTGAGTTTTGACGAGTCAAGTTGCGAGTTTTTCTTTCAAAGAGCTGGGGCTGCGCTGCACACGTACACGCGCGAGCCGAGTGTATATATGCGAGTGTTTCGAGAGTGCGAGAAGGAAAGAAGGACAGGATTGGACGAGCACGAATTGTAGCTGTATATACAGAGCACCTGCATGTGCCACTGCGTGGGACAGCGTTTTCGTTAGAACAACGAAGCTGCTGGTTCGTGTAGTCGTATTATACATATATATATAGTACGAGATGTCAGCATTAGGCAGCAGCTAGCACAATACTTGTTGCTGAGGCTCGACCTGCTCTTCTTTCACTTTCTTTTTCTCTCGCTATGCATGCATCTACGCTGCACCGGAGCCTCGGTGCTTTATATCTACTTGAGTTTTGCCACTTGCTAGATGCGAAAAGAGGGAACCGGCCTCAAAAGAAAATGAGAGAGAGAGAGAGAGGGAGAGCGCGTATAGCAAAGAAACGTCATAGAAGAGAAGAAGAGTCATATTTGAGTTTGAAAAAATAGAAAAATAGTACTAGCTTTGGTAAAGGCTTTTTTCTTCTTTTCCTCCGAATGAGATATACATATATGAAGAATGAAATGAGAGCTAGGCGAAACTCGCGGATATAAAGGAACTTTTGTTTTGACGAAAGATGTTTCGTTGGTTTGGTGTTTTTTTTTTTTTTTTTTGCTGAAGAATAAAACTGGATAATGCATAGCTGCGCGCAAACGCGATTTGCTGAGCTCGTTGGACTGAAGTAAATCCTCTAGAAGGGTATATATTACCTATATACGTACGTAAATATCTTTATAGTTTTAAAAACAAATGGCTTTTTGAAGTATTTTTGATGAAGGGCCACCGTGCGTGTTTGAAGTTGACAAAATTGCACGACTTCAAAATATACGTGCTTCAGAAAATCGCTTTTTCCGCAGAATTGTCATTCCGAATTCGTGTATGCCTCGAGGTTGATACGAAATCAAAAGGTAGTAGTCGAACGCAGAGCTTTCCAAGGACCTTTTTTACCTTCAATAAAAAAGTACATTCGTTGTACGATTCCTCGCACGAGAAAACGCAATATACAGCAGCAAAGAGAAGCCTTGTTCGCCTATATAATTCCTTTCTCCGTTTTCCTCTCCTTGCATCGCATATGTACATATATATGTACAGAAAGCTCCCGCTAGCATCGAATCCTTTGGTTGAAAAGGAGCCTTTGGCTAATGCGTCGATAGTCCTGTACTACCGCACTGTTACGCACACGCACACGCACACGCACACACACACACAGAACGCGTCTGAATCGCCTGTATCGCGAGCTATATTGCAAAGCCGATATGCAGAAAGCACGCACGGCCAGAGAAGCGAAGAAGGGTAAGGATCGCTGTAGTGTATACACAGGCGTGTGTGGTGCGCGCGCACCAAAGGAGTATACAAGCGCTAACAAGCGGCCCTTTTATCGCCGAGCATTGGAGTGGCTCCAGCGCTCCTGGCGCGGGGGAAAAAAAGCTGCGCGCAGTCGAAAAGTTGGCCGCGACGACCGCGGCTTTTCTTTTGCCACCCCATATGCGCACCGGGCCCTTTTTCTTTCCAGCTGTACCGCGCGGTGGCTATCTGTCAATTGTGCCCGATCCCATTTTCCCGATGCGCGCGTGCAGTACTCCGGGTACGCGATGCTGCTGCGCCTGCTGCCCGCATGGAAAAAAGCCCATTATGGGCGCACGCGAATAGTCGAAAAACGAAGGGGAGGCGGAGAGGCGGGGACGGGGCGCAAAAAGCGGAAAATACACGCGAGTTCGCAGGGCTGCAAGCGAGAGAGAGAGAGAGAGAGAGGGAGAGTTATATGCCTGCGAAAAAAACTCTCGAGCTGCTGCGGGGTAGTCGCGGTTTTGGAATGTAGCGAGTGGCCGCGTAGCCCCGCGCGCGTGCAGTGCAGCCGCGAATGCGAATTATCCGAGTAGTCGGGCTGGTCGGCCGACCTCCTGTTTGCATGTGTATGTGTGTGTGTGTTTGTGCTTGTGTTTCTTTCTCTCACACTTACTCGCTCGCCCCATTACGCGGAGGGAAAAATTGGCTGTTAAACAGAATATATATCTGTATATATACCTAAGTGTCTAGCGTGGTTAACGAGTGCGCGCGAGAAGCGTATATAAATATGGCAATGGTTTCCGGATTCCCTGCGACTCTACATTTTCGTGCAACGCCAAACATTGAATAATTAAAAGCGCCTCGATCGAGGCTTTCATTCTTCGAATTCTTGCCGTCATTCAATTTAACCCAACCCCTATGTATATGGATTCCAGGTCACGCTTGTATACATTCGATATATGGAAGCTCCTTCGAAAGCTCAACCTCGATCATCGACTTTTCACTATTAGTTATACTATTATCGTAAGAGCAGCATCGAAATACTATTTAAATAGTACAAATGTAGTTCTTTTCTCTAAATAGTACTAAGCGTAGTAAAACCAATAGTTTACGATACGAATTATGACATAATATAATCGCTGAATTGTCAACTTCGAAGCGTCCATCGGCGTTTTCATTGAAGAGCTGGAGTAAAATATATCCAGCGCTCATCGCAGCCGATTGGACTGGACGCAACGTCGCCTCCGATGGAATTTCCTCGGACATGCGCACTCCATTTCGACGTCGAAGAAAATTGATAAGCCAAGAGCGTCGAGCGATTTATACCTATATAGGATATGATTTTCTTATTCGCGTGCAAGAAAGATAAAGGCGGGGGCAGAAAATAAAAAACTACCGCGTGACAAGATATATAATATGTATGTGAATCGTTAAGGGAGGGAAGGGGGAGAGGAGGTTAAAAGCGAGACCAATTGTGGTACATAAACGCGAATCGCGGCGCGGGTAACTATCACGGGACGAGTTATATATATAGAGGTCAGTAAACGAAGAGCTGCATAATTCAACGTCGCGACTAAGCGATATATACTTTTTCGTATTATTTGCCCGGCGGCTCGCGGCGGGTCATTATTTGACAGACGTCTGGGCTGCGCGCACTCGGCAATCGTCACCTGCACGTATGATTGTCAGGCAGCGAGGGCAATATATGCGCAACCGGCTAAATACATCGCGCGAAAATAACTGACCAGCAGCTCGCCGCGGTTCATCGAACCCGCGACGACTTAAACCGCTCGATTCTCCCCGAGGCTATGCGCTGTATACTTATATAATGCGGCCCGCGTGCAGTGCAGGAGCGTCCGAGGGATTATTCGCGAGCGCAGCTCCATTGTCTCGCCCCGCGTCGACTTTAATATTACGGAGACACGTGAAAACTGGGACCTGAACTTTCCTCGAATCTGCGCGGCAGTTTTTTTACCTCGAATCGCCCGACTACCGGCTTTCCGTTTACTGTGCTGTACCGATGACCGGACAAGACTTTGCTTCCGCGATCTCCTTCTTTTTTTACCACATCGTGTTTTGTTTTCCCTGCGTTTTTGTCGAATTTTATTTTATAATATTGATAGAACGTTTATTTATTTCGTCATACAACTTGACACGAAATTTTTATTAAAAAGCATTTAATTTATCATTAATATTGATATATAGAACTCAATTTCTCGAGCAGATAATATTTATAAACTTGTGTATTAATCCATTGTATTTCTACGCTTACTTATTCATTATTTTAATGAATTTGTGTCAACTTTCACTGTTGTACCTTATTTAGTTAATTTTTCTTTTTTAAAATGATTAAAATCGTTTAAATGAAGTGATTCCTATTTTTAAATCTGGTAGTAAACAATCTGGTTGGTACAATCTTGGGTCCTTTACTTTTTATACTGTACGTAAATGATCTACTGATAAGTATGTCTGAAAATATAGTATCATATGCGGATGATACCGCAATTTTTTCAACAGGTATAAGGATTGGAAAAATGTAGAATCGTCAATGAATAAATATCTTGAAAAGGTGGCAATATGGCTTGCATTGAATTAATCAACCCTAAATATTAAAAAAACTGAATATGTTGCCTTTGGAAATTACTGTGACAGTGTTCCAAAGGAATTAAACATAACTATAAATAAAGAAAAGATAAAAAGAGTAGATAAATGTAAATATTTAGGGATCATTTTTGATTTTAACCTCAGATGGAATGAGCATATTGGGCATACCATCAATAGAACAAGATATCTACATTTTGTTTTCCATAAATTATCGAAATTTATGACAACAAACAGATACACTAATAATGATCTACCATGCATTTTTTCATAGTAATATAAGTTACGGCAATACCGCGTGGGGAGGTGCATATAAAAGCATTTTGCAACTACTACAAAATATTCAAAATAGAATACTTAAAATAATAAATACAAACTCTTTTCCACAAAAGAAATCATTGAATTTTACACAACTGTTTACACTCGAAAGTCTCAGGTATAATTATAATGATTTAAAGGATATATACATAAACTCGAACAGCACTACAAGACGTAAATTAATACAGCTTCCAAGAATTTACAAAACTGTAAGTAATAAAAATAACAAAATTAAAGCAATAAAAATACTTAATATGTTGCCAAATGAACTTAAAAAACTAGATATAGGTAAGAAAGCTTCTCATAAAAAATTAAAAGAATGAATTAGTGAAAATATATATATGTAATAGGTAATGAAACAAAAAGAACGATCTCAAAGATATAGATTATAAAATGGGTAAAGTTAAATAAAATGGGTTTTATATTTCGATAATAAATATTAAGTCAAGGCTTGATCCTGTTAGAGTTAACAGATGATTTAAGACTATAAAACTAAACTGAAATTATACCGACGTTATTAAAATAAGTATTATTGTATTAAAAAAATGTTATGTACTGTTACACTGAACAAATGTTTATATTAGTTTTAAGGTAGTTTTAAGATGAACAAGCATGTTGAGAGGGTGTGGCCATGTTTGGCTCATTTCTACTATTATTGATCAACCATAAAATAATATTAAAATATTAAAAGTACTCCTCAGTACGATTAAATCCCCATCTACCGTTCAAAGTCTATTTTTATTAATTGCGGCTGTTTAAAGCATTTAAAAGTTAATAGAAAAGTTTCGGCATCTGCAATAAGTATTCAAGATTATTTTACAAAAGGTTTCACGAATTTAACTGAAGAAATAAAGCAATGATCTTGTGAGAACTGCACGTGAATTTTTTAATTGATTTACTCATCGCTTTTATTTTACTTACAAAGTTATTACTTTTGATCGATTAACTGTTGAGTATAAATATATACTAAAAGTTAAAATGTAAGTTATACGTACAGAACGTACTTTAACTTTATCTGATTCAAAATTAATAACAAAAATAATATTTTGCGAGATACATAAAAAACGCATTACGTTTGTTTAACCCTCAGTGATCAACAAAATATATGTCACCAATTTTTTAACCTTATCTGTTGTAAATAAATTAATGCTAAATGTTTGCGTTTAAATTGCAGTTTAAATGAAGAACTCCAATGAGCAATCCATCCCATTTGAACAATCCCATCCAATTTTTTATTCAATAATATCCGATGTTTCGGTCATTTTTTGGCAAAAAAAAGCAACATGACCCTTATCAAGGAAATAGTATGGTGTAAAAATTTTATTGTTTTTAAAAAATTGTAGTTCCTTGTAAAGGATCGCGTTTGTTCTTTTGGCAAAAAAATGTCAGAACCGTCAAATATTATTGAACAAAAATTGAATGGATTGCTCAATCATTGGAGACGCTCGTTTAAATTCTTATCTGTTATAACAGCTGCCTATTAGGCATAAATTATCTCCATCTTGATTTATACCCTTAATAATATCATTCATCAGTAATAGTCTTAATCGTAAACCTTGTCATACAACATCGCACTAACGTATCGCACTAACGTATCGCACTTAACAAATATCTCGTTTATTATAACTGAAAAACAAAAAGAAAACCGATTTATCTGTACGATCCGTTCTCAACAATTTTTTCACGCTCAACCTACAGCTATAAGTAAGAGCTATATATATTCAATAAACAAGATTTAAAGCCGCAGCAAGTTTGATACATATAAGTACAGCCTCCTTGGAGTGCCCACAGTATTTCTCCATTAGCCCGGTGCGCGCACATAGTAAATGCAATTTACTGCACAGTCAATAACCCATAAAAAGATGGGATGCGCACGTATAGAGAAGATTGTGTGACACAGAGACGGGATTCAGTATGTTAACCGAGAGAGCTAGAGAGAGAGAGGAAAGCATGCGCGTGGAGTCGAGCCATTTCGCTGTCTCTCTATCCAGCCTACCTACTCTGCGCTCAGTTCTCTCTCTCTCTCTCTCTCTCTCTCTCTCTCTCTCGCGATGCACAAGCCTTAATGACCGCGCGAGACGCGCATCCGCGGCGCACATGCAAACGGCCCGCATGCGCGTCTTATTTGACAAACAAATTTTCTGTTAACCACTGCGCCCGAGCTGCTGCCCAATGACGCGCCTATTTTATGACGCACCACGAGTAATGTCTTCGTTGGTCCGCAGTCGCGGTACACCCAGTTAATATCCTATACGTATATACTTTAAATCGATTGGAGTGAACCGCTGCAGTGAATTTTATGCAATCGATTTGTATTTTTAAAAAACAGCTATGCATACACAGTGTTTGATGTACATGTAGGTAATGATAGAATGTCAGTGATTGAAATAGCATCCTTCTGATAGAAAGCAAACATTTAATTATAAATTCAAAAGTAAACATTTTTAAACAGACAATTTTGTTTGGTCTTCAGTTTCAACAGACACTCCAATGAAGCATTAAATTTGTAAATAATTAATAATAATCAATTTGAGATTGTCATTAACCGCTCTAAATCTTGAATAGGACAATTGAATCTGAACTTACGATAATATACTATTCATGATTTCAGTATAATATTGATCGTTCCTGAATCCTCTATAGGGCCTTATTTAATCATGCCTTAGTCTAGAAACTCGAATACGATACTCTTGTACAGCTGAGCTGTTTCGCGCTTACTTTTATCACCTAATAATTTTACTACTCTCGCATCTAACGCATTATCCTATATAAACATTAATTATTCGAAGTAAATTGCGCATTATTGTATAATGCAAATAATGATTTGCAATCCATTAATAAATTATTATTGTTACGTTATAAGGAAACACTATTGCAAGATACGATATTCTTAGAGGTACTAAAAAATGTATACATATTTTCAAAAATAACGTAGTGAAAAATTTCATAGCGTTATATTTAAATAAACAGTTTATGCGTGCATGTAATTAGATGTTTGTATTGTTTGTATAACACTAACGTATTTACAACGTTTGTACAACGTCTTTACAACCTTTTAGGTAAAAATTTAGCGACCAAAATAACGTTTTTACAACGTTTTTAAAACGTTTGCAAAACTTTACGTGATAGCGTTGTACGCTTACAAATAAAACGTTTATAATACGTTTTAAAAGCGTTTCGTGTTTGTCGGAGAGCCCATTCGGCTCCTCCTCAGGGGGGATTTTGATTTCAGTACTTTTATTATATTAATTATTATATCTATTATTATCAAAGGAACATAAAGTGCCTCATTTTACATATAAGTTGCATCATTGATGGTAGACGTATTAACTATATTGTATTAAGGTTTAGTCAGGTAGTCGGCGGGTAGTCGGTAGGCAGTCGGAGCGGAGCGGAAAATTTACAGAAAAACCATCTACCGTCACAGCTTATGTGAGCGGTGCATAAAAGGAGAAATCAGAAAAGATTGTTTTCTCTGCTTAGATAAAAATTATAAAATACCCAAAAAGACAGCACAGCAGTGGGAAACCAGAAACTTAGAGAACAAGATATTGACCATAAGATCAAATACTTGTGAGGACTGTCAAAAAAATTCTACATTTTTTAATAAAAATTACTCAAGGTGCATACCAAATGTAACCTATATGGTTTAAACAAAATAAATTATAAACTCAATTAAACTTAAAATAAATTCAGAAGCTTCCTTAAATCTAAATAAATTAATTAATAGTAAATTATAATAAATAATTAACAAAAATTTTTCTCGTTCAACGAAGCTATAAATAAATTAAATTACCGTATATGTCCGAGCTTACCAAAAAAATAGTAAAATATTGTCACAACTTATATAAATCATAAATCTTTTCTTTAAAATGGCTTCAAATGAAGATGAAGCATATGTGCTTAATATAACTTTAAAAACCGTTCCAGAATTTGATAGTCTTAACATTTCCATCAATGAATTTATTGACGATTGTGATCAAGCTTTGACATAATAGATCCTAAACATGAAAAAATATTTATAAAATTTATGAATAAAGCGTATGAAGCTGTACGATGTGTTTGAAAAATTTCTAAATTATAATGATTTTAAGATTTGCTTGTATTACTTATTTAGATCACCTGAAACTATTATATAATTAATTGATAAATTATCTAAGAGTTACCAAAGTGATAACGAAAAAAGAGTTTTAACTTATGCCTTAAGATTAGAAAGTATTAGAGATCAAATTTGTAATATCGCTCTTTACGAAAATAAATTAAATGAAGATTTTAAAAATTTTATTGAAGAAACCTTGATAAGTTGGTTTATAGCAGGATTAAAACCAGAAATTAATATGGACTTGAAAGATCTATATAAAGATTATAACAAAACCAGAAGGATAGCAATTAAAATTGAAAACGAACTTATGATTAGAAATGGCATTCGAAATATATCTAAATCTCATTCAAAAAAGGGTTCAAATTCACTTTCACATTCTTCTTTAAATTTTGCCTACAACGGGAATAAAAATCATACATCAATTAATGAAAATTCTGAAAATACTGACAACGTACATAAATAAACAATAATCGACTTTACAAAACCATTAGAATCAGTACAAAGTAACTCTCTCATTCCTACAAATAAAAATCAAAAAGAAAATTATGATAACATTTTAGAATCAAAAACTTATGATTGCAGTTCGGATACACACATTAATTTAAATGTCACTAACGTTCTTTCCAGCTTCATTGATATAGACTCAAATTCAAATAAAAATGTAAACGAAAATTCTAATTCCAATATAGATAATGATTTAATTCAAAATAAATTAGGTATTTTTGAACCCCCAGAAAATTGTTTTAATTCAGACATTGAATATTCATACGATAATAATAACTCAAAATTCTTACATACTAAAATCTTTACTGAACACAAAGATCTAATTTTTGAAAATAGCTTAAATTCGAATTCTGCAATAGAACATAAAAATCATCTTTTAAAATCATTTTCTGATTCCAATTTACCAACCCAAGCTTTGAAATATTTTAAATTTTCATTGAATACTAAATTTACTGACAATTTCATTTCGGGGAATAACATTTTATTCACTTTTAATTTAAAGATAAATAATTTGAATCTAAAATATGACTGTAAATAATATGACTTTAATAAAATAACTATTACCTACAAACGAAGCTACCTATTTTCAAATATAATGAAAGTCGTTTGACGCATGCATCCAATTTAAAGTTAAATCCAGTATTGAATCTGATGCCAAAATCATGTATATATACCTTAGTATACTAATTCTTTTGATACAAATTTTAAACTTTTATAGTATAATTAAGTAAAAATTACGATAAAAATACCGAAAAAGAAATATAGAAATACAAAATGTGTAATAGATAAATTTCTAATGAAATGTAAAATCACTTTCATATTATTTTAACTTTTACTTGTTATTGAACCATCGAGTAGGTCAGATAGGAGCAGCAGTAAGTAAGTATCGATAGGGTCAGCGGCGGGCCTTGTGCCCCTCTCCGACGGTCGGCCACGCTACACCAGGAATACCCTATATACATAGGTATAGCGAGACAGTAATACCCCCTCCTCACCAATCCGAACTCTATAGCATCCAAGTATCCTTCGGTCAGCGTCGGGCTCCTCTCGCACTATAATTATAATGCACTATATTATGCCCCTTAAGGGCTGGGAGAACGCGCTATACTAGTCCCCTCTTTACCGCTCCCTCTCCCTAGCCCTCCACACACAGACGAAGCGAAAATCCCCCCCCCCCCCCCCCCCCCCC
>UELU01142665.1:44263-62964 GCA_900490025.1 Megastigmus dorsalis
AAAACCCCCCCCCCCCCCCCGGCGCCTAGCGCTATTTCGGGTTTTTCCCCTTCAACTACCACCACCACCTACCCCCACTACCACTGTCTCGGTATACCTATGTATTAACTACTTCTACCTAATACAAGGTATAAAAGTCGAATCAACTCATTCACGAAATCATTCAGTCTTTGAATACATAACAGTGTACATTTACAAATAAGTAGACATCGTTCTAGCAACCAGTACTTTTCCGGATTTCACTATTCCATTTCTGAACGCATAGCAGTGAAAACTCACAGTTAAGTAGACATCGTTCTAGTAGCCAAAACTATACAGGATTTCACAGAAGAAAATTTGTGCAAACGCGGGTATCATTTACGCGCAGCATCCATCCGCAATCTATCGTGCTCAGTCGTGCTATATAAATTTGGAACGAATTAAAAATGAGAAAAGAAATCGAATCGGCAGTTGAATTTTTGTTGGATCGGCTGCAGCTAAAGGTTTATCAGCTGAACAAAGTCGAGAAACTGAAATTCAAACGTACATTAATTGAGTTGTTGATGTGTCGCTACTACAACCACTGGTTCCCCAGCGCGCCTCTGCAAGGCAGCGCGTACCGGTGCCTGCATTTCAATGGAAGCGTGGATCCAGTCATTGCCCTGGTTGGCGAATGCATTGGAATCCAGCAGGAAAGATTGCGGAGAATCTTCCCCACCCAGCTCAGTTTGTGGATCGACCCAGGTGAGGTGTCGTATAGGATTGGAGTGAACGGGTCCATCGGCATCATCTTCGAATGATCTAAGTCGTAGGGTAATGATAAGAATAATTGGCTCCTACACCGTCAACTGCAACATGTCCAGCGACAGAAACAGGCCCAGCAGCTACCTTTTTATCATCACACCCATTACCGCTGAATGTGCAGAACATTACTATCAGCCTCCCGAAGTAAGGAAGCAATGCAGAACGACCGTTATACTTTTCGTCATTTGTAAACGGTTATGTTGAAGAAGTATAAAGAATAACGAGATGGATATTAACTGTATATATTGTGTCTTTTGGAGTGAGATTAGTTAGTTAACTTAGAATAACTTAGAATAAGCTATTTTGTAATTAAATAATAATTAAAATAAACAAACCGTTATAAATTAATGTTGGTTTTCAGTATTATATGTTTTTCAATTTTCTTTTTTATATAACTACATATTTAATATTAGGCATAGATTGGAGCATTTAATAATACTTTTAAATAAAGTTGTAGTTCTACTTATATCCTTTATAAACTTTTGACGTGATGAAAAAGGTCGACATGACCATGTATATATAACTATTTATAACTGTGTAGAACTATATTTGAATTTTAAAAATCAACGTAAATGTTACTACTAGGCGGCGACCTATTTTGCCACCGCAGACGAAAAAGGAGCGTTTGGGATATAAGTAGAGCCGAAACTCTACTAAAAAATGTATACATATTTTCAAAAATAACGTAATGAAAAATTTCATTTAACGGCAAAAATAACGTTTATACAACGTTTTTAAAACGTTTGCAAAACTTTACGTGATAACGTTGTACGGTTACAAATAAAACGTTTATAATACGTTTTAAAAGCGTTTCATGTTTGTCGGGGAGCCCGTTCGGCTCCTCCTCAGGGGGGATTTTAATTTCAGAACCTTTATTACATTAATTATTATATCTATTATGATCAAAGGAGTATAAAGTGCCTCATTTTACATATAAGTTGCAATATTGATGGTAGACGTATTAACTATATTGTATTGCATCCATAGGTTTAGTCGGGTATTCGGCAGGTAGTCGGTAGGTAGTCGGAGCGGAGCGGAACTGGACCCAATCTCTACCTAATACAAGGTATAAAAGACGAAAACAGCCCAAATTTCGAGTAAGTTTTCAAAGTGATTATTTTTTATGTTATATGCTTTGAAAAAATTCTGTTTCTATATATTCCAACGTGAAATTTCACTATCTTTCAGAATCCATAGTCAGAATTACGATTTAACCTCAAGAAATTTTGTTTCAGCCGCCATTTTGTAAAAATGGGGTTGTTTAACATTAATATAAAAATTTTCTGTCAAACTTCAACTGCCATGATCACCTCTGATCATAATTATAAGGGGATACCTTTGCGATATCATTCCAAAATTTTCACGTTTTATATGTTTAAATCGGCCATATTTTTTTTCCTTGGCGTTAAATCGTAATTCCGACTACGGATTCTGAAAGAGCGTGAAATTTTACGTTGGAATATATGAAAACAGAATTTTTTCAAATCCGATAACATAAGAAATATTCATGTTGAAAACTTACTCGAAATTTGGGCCGTTTAGGCGTTAATGAGTTAAAGTAAAGTATAACTACCGTTGTTCTTTTATATAATACATAAAATTTCAGAATCATAAAAAAAATCGAACTCCGCTTACTAAACAAGTCAATATCATAACAAAACGATTAGCCCAACCTTTTGCACATATAACAACAGTGGTTTTTCCATCATTTCACTCAAGTAGCGCAGTAATGGAGGCTATTGGAATAATCACCAGGAAGATCTTAGAGCGAGAGTATAAGTGACAGTCGATTGTTGCAAACTTTTTCCCTTGTCGGCCGCTAAACTTTGTAAGTAGCTACATATATACCTTTACGCGGCGCGCCCTGGTGCACAAACAGTGCGGAAAAGTTCTTAAGCGAAATCTGATATCGGAGCACATCTCTCTCTCTTCCTCTCTCTCTCTTTCTCTCTCTCTCTCTCTCTCTCTCTCTCTCGAGGGCCGAACTCGCTGATGCGGATCTAAAAATAGAAAAGTTGAAGGCTTGCGGCTGCGGAAAAGCATTTATAGGGAGGCTCTCGCTCGTACAGTATGCACAGAGCCGCTGAAAGTAGCGCAACAATAAGACAAGCGCATATATATTCATGGAGGATTCGATAGGTGTGCAAGAGGTGAAGCACGAGGCAAAGTGAGGGGAGTGCGCGCGGCCGAAAGTGATGTTTCGAGCGTATATAGACGGCCGCCGCCGCGGAGGCTGTCAATCGTCGTGAGCGCGCAGCGGTAAAACGCGCAGTGCGCGGTGGTGGTGAGCCGCAGACGCCGAGCGAGTGCACCGACCCATTAACGCTCTCCTCCGCCGAGTATCGGGAATCTGTCGCTGTCTATGCGAGTCCAATTTTTATGCTTTAGCCCATTTTAGGTCAAAACTCCTCCCGCCCCCTTCTTCCGGTCTCGCGCGCGGGCGTGTTTTATTGGAAGACAGTGTGTGCGAAAGAATTTTTATGGACGGCTATGTATATAGATGTATCGTATACGAGCAAGAGCGAACGAGCCTCTCTGCGTCCGTCCCTTTTTTTTATTTCCTTTTCTCGCCCGCTGACTATACCATTATAGGGTCGCGGCAAAAAAGCCGCGATATTTCTAAATAAATTTCCAATATTTAACTGTTTTGTCGTCCGTATATACTCTGATTAAGGGGATGTCGGAGCAATAAACGTATTTCTTTATTCGATTATATCTTTTTCTATTAATGGTAAAAATGAATTCTGAGAGTTACTTGCTCTAGTTCTCAATATAATAAATCGTTTTGTATAATTTCATGTGGTTATGGTTTATCGTTTTTCCAAAAACTTGGAACTACGAACTATTGAGTAGAGGCGATGCTCCGACATCCTCTTAAATCGGTCTAATTGGATAAAAAACGTTTAATTTATAACAGGTAATCTAATAGAAAAAGTTTCGAGTAAATATTTTAAATGACACCTTGAATAATTTTTTATTCAACTTGATCAGGTTCATTTAACGCCAAAACATTTTCGCAAGGTGTCATTGATAAATTCAAATAGAAATGTCTTTATGACTTTGAGGAGTCATTCTATTGGGATGATCTTCATCCAAAAACACAATCTGTATGGCAATTTTAAATACCGTAGATTACAGGTGTTGTAAGAATTTTATACGCGTTTTGCGGAACAGATTGTTAGACGCCGCGAATCCTGCTCCCGTATTAAACACGATAAGTAAAAATTTATATGGAGAACGAAACTGCAGAAATCATTGGGACAACTAAGCAGCCAGAGTCACGAAAACGTATAATCTACTACAAGCATCACACTCACACACAAACATGCACACACTTGGCCGAAAGGCTGCATGTCCCGCACGCGAAAGCTCGCGTATACTCCCAAAGTGATTCAGGCGTCGACAGAGAAGTCGGTCGATTCGGCCTTTTAAGTGGCCCATAGCACGCGGATAAATTACCTCTCCTCTACCGCATCCTTCGTGGCCCTTTAAACAACCAGAAAACGTGCTCAGCTGCGATAGATGCATCAAAATTAATACTACAGTAGGTCAGTATAAATTCCTGGCGGAGCGCAATGCCTTATCTCGCAAACGCCTCAGCGAAAAAGAACGAGGTAAGGAAGAAGAAAAAAAAATGGAAGGATACGGAATGGTGAAAGGGCGAAAGAGTATAGAATTGCGAACGAGTGCAGGTGGCATGCGGGTCGCTGATCGTGTTCGCGAGACTCCGAACTGGCAACGGCGGTGGTGGTGGTGTTTTAAGAGATGGGCTCGCAACAATGGCGTTGCCCCATCCGCGCGGGATCAATGAACAGGTTCAATAACCTTAAATCCACTTGAAGTGCAGTAGCACTGCGATAGCTAATTTCTTCCTCTCTCTCTCTCTCTCTTTCTTTCTCTCTCTCTCTCGCTCGCTTTCTCGATCGCGAACGCGAACCAAAATAGAGCTTGATTTCGCGGTGCCGAGTGATCAGTCGCGTTATTCTTTATATACATATATATATACAGTAGCAGACACACAGTGTGTCGAAACCCTTCCATTATACACTGCATTCACACACGCATATACACGTATACCATGGCGACTTTCGTGAGAGTCGATGTCTGTCCTTTAATTAAGGCAGGCTAACAATGGTTCGCGGATGCATATATATGCATATTTGGAAATAGAGTTCGTTGAGCCCCGCGCCATTATCAAATATGCATGGAAATCGACGGATATGGACCAAAGGGGAGAAAGAGAGCGAACGAGATAGACAGAGAAAGAGAGGGAGAGAGAGCGGAAGAGAAGGATCGTCGTTTTTCTCGTAGATTCGTTAATAATTAGCTCCTTTTATCCATGCCAAGTGTTGCTGATTCCTATATACTCAAGTGGTCTATAGGCACTTGTAGGGATGACTTCCCGCGCACACGTCTCGGCCTGTGATACCGTTCAAGACGAAACTTTCGAAGGTTATATTTGTGCTAGCAGTGCCAGTGTTGCGAGGTGCGCTTTTGATGGAAGTGCTGTAAATAAAAGATCGGGATCGTACGTATGGGGAATGAAGATTGAAGAGCCTTGCCGCAAGAATCTGACTGATGGATTGGAACTCGTTAAATTATGATAATATTCTTATGATTTTTCTTTTATAGAATTATGAAGATTATATATTATATATTGCTACACTGTTTATTCGATACATAAGGGGTATACTACTTTAATTTTAAAATATAGATTCCATTGATTTTAAATTTTATAGTTTTCAATCCTGTTGATTCGATGAATTTTCTTAATGTAAATATATTTTTGTATCTTCTTTATTGCAGTTCGTCAATTTTTTTCTAAATAATAAATAGAATGTCCTTTGTAACTTTTAAAATATCTCGAGTATAACTTTTCGGTGGTCGGAAAAATTAAAATTGACGGCAAATATTCTCTCCATCCGCAACTTCTATTCATAAAATTTTTTTAATATAAAATAGGTTCGACAAAAGATAATAGTATATTACACACCTAGGGAGGAAAAGTAGGGAGAAAAGTCGTCTTCGGCTCGGGTGACAATTTCCATGCGATCTGAGACCATCCTTACTTTTCCTCCCTAGATGTGTAATGTACTATTCTTTATTGAGGATTAAATGTATTGCTTTATAGGGGTCGCTTGTGTGATTAAAAAATACTAAGGACTTCACGTGTTTCGCATAAATTGTATTATGCTAAATTTTATAAATACAAAAAATAAAACGATGGTTCTCTCAAAAAATAATTGATTGGTTTTAAATATTTATTAGATTTAGGTACTTCAACTAGCACATGCGTTTAGTACCGACATTTAATTTCATGACCCCATGTTGAAATCTACTATTCCATTATTCTATAATATTTACAATTATAAGATTGTACATGTATTTGCCTACTAAACATTAATACTTAAATTAGATGCTCAAAAATAATACTTAAATTAGATGGTATGAATAATAAATACCTCAGAAGTATAATCATGCCATTTTGCAAAAACCTATTCTTTTGTTCGTTAAAATTAAAAAAAAATTTCGTTTTTTTTTGTATTTGTTTTTGTAAATTTTACAAGACTATAGTTAACCTTAGTGAACTTAAGTTCTTCATATTTAAGCCTGGCGTAAAGTAGTCAGCAATAAAAAGCATATATGGCCCATGATCACGGATTCAAAATTTAACACATATACACTTGCCTTTGGCGCATTAACGCGGGCTGCAAATGAGATGTAATATGATAGCAATATTTATCATTTCAGTAATATACATAACACTTAACATTAAACTACACAAATTTCGACAAGATAGAAGGATGGAGTTACTGATTGTCTAAATATCTTAGTGACTGTTATGCAAGCTTAATTTTTATAAGAAGGTTTTCAACAATCTGTATGGATAACATGTTTATATTATTGTTCAGGGAATATAACGACTAATATATTTGAATTGTAATATATTTTTAATTATTCTAATATAAATATGTATCAGACAGAACTTATTTAAGAGAAGGTAAGGATAGTGCTTTAACAACATAGTACAGCTCTATATAATATATTTTTAACTAATAATTCAATTTTAATTTACAAAGAACTCGTGCAATGAATAGCAAAAAAATCAAGTTCAATAAAAAATTTAAGAATGATAAATAATTTTATTTTCCAATTATTGTAACTGCAAAAAATAGAAGTTTAAATAAAAAAAATTATTCAAAAACTTGTCAACAAATATTAATGAAAATCCACAAAAATATTTTATAATATTCTATATATATCGACTCCTGGATGTTTAAAACATACTTATATAATGTTACCTCAAAACTTTTTTTTCACCATCACAAACCTTCCTTTTGGAGGAAGCAAAACTACTGTCAAAATGTAATGTCGCTGATTGTTCATAGTAAAACTGATAAACGACAATGGCTACACGAGTTTCTACTATTAGTTTATACTTGCTTACTCGTGGGTTTCTTTATCAAAATGTAACCTGTAGTTGTCAAATCCATGAATTACTCTACAATAGTGTGGCGTGTACTAAACGTGTGAATATGGGCTACATACACGATATGTCAAGCATTACCTGCAAAATCCTTAGAGCTGCAGTGTATGGCTCTGTGAAACAAAAGAACTGCACACCTATACACCGATATCCCACTACACTGTAAAACCACAAAGACACTAGCGCCCAATTCTTTTGAAAACTCTCGTTCACAGCAACAGTTGCCCACGTATACCTACTCCCGCACTTGAAATCTCAACTACGCTATAGCTGATGAACCATTCAAAATGTGAAAAAAAAAAAAACGAGAAGCTCAGCTACTGCACATTATTACCGACGACAGCCACGAGATAAAAAAAAAAGAGTCAAGTTGTCGATAAAGCGAGTGGAGCCGAAGCGCGGGAAAATTCGGCTGGATGAGGCGCGATCCCGACGAGCATCGCTCGCAAACTGAGTGCAGCGCAGCATCGCAGGCCAGCTGCGGGGGCGACAGACGTAAACTTTGAAAGAGAGAAGCGCGAGAGTGCGCGGCCTGCAGCACACCATACATATATATACATATATACATATATAGGCAGGGAAGGCTGTCCTAGCTCAGGAAGGAGAAGGGCTAAGCGATCAGGAGGATGAGGACGAGCTCGAGTTCCGGTCTACCGGCTGGACAGCCTCGGATAAGGGCGCCTGTATACTCCTGCAGCTTCGACGGAGTACGGGGAAGAGGAAAGAAGCGCTATGGCGCCGGCCTTCGTGGATATCCGGAACCCTGAATGGGAGCTGAGAGCGACGGTGATTAGCCGCGGCTTCAGATTTATCGGTGTGTAATAATGACTGTGCACTCGCTAATGAGACCCGTGAACTTTCGATTAAATGTTTTGGAGAGAGAAACATCTATGATTAGATCACTAAAATCTATGATTTATGATTGAATTATTTAAAGCGAGATTTACACTTATCAATATTATTAAAGATATTAAGAAAATACAATTAATCAATCTTCTAATATGATCTAAGCCTTTATCACCAGATAAAACACATGCATCAAGTTGATTCCTTACCGAGTTTTTGTCTCAATTAATTTATTAATTTAATACGTTATCTGGACTGGTTCCCATTCGTTAGTGCCACTTAGAAGTTATTTTCCCTTGATTTGCCAACCCCTTATGTGAAGTTTCGTAAAGATGACCAAATATACATCCGCGGAACCATGAAAACCTCGTCTGGGGCAGTGTGCACACATGATAATAAATTTTGCACGAATAAATCAGCAATAGCTACATAATATTCAACAACTATATTTCATCGACCCAAAACTCGACCCCTGTGACCCTCGTCTGATATAGGCTACCCTCGACTAAGTTTAGCAAACTTCCCAGTCATCTTGTCGTGCCCTCCCACAGGTCTTCTGTACCGTAGCCATAAAGTTCCACCCCGGGTTCATATATATATATACTGTCAGCTGAGCACGTTTACGTTGCTGGACTCTTTGCATCCCAAACTCGAACTTTTCTGACCTATAATAGCTCCACCATGCATCAACTGGAGTAAATGCCCAACGACGCAACAATTGCAAGCTTATAGATTTCAGCTAAGTTTTGATACAATTTGAAATTTATATTAGAAATTGATCGGTTATACTTTTGGGGATATTGCAATTTACTCCTTAGGATCCATATAGACACCGTCCCGTTCTGTCCTGTGTTCTACCTGGGCTGCCTATTTCAATTCAGCTTGGTAGGAGGATGGCGGATCCAATATGCATTCTATACATGCGATTTTCTAGAATATTTCGAATAGTTTCACCAAATTGACTTCAAAATTATTATTTTGGT
The DNA here is from genome assembly GCA_900490025.1 of Megastigmus dorsalis. Classification (NCBI taxonomy): domain Eukaryota; kingdom Metazoa; phylum Arthropoda; class Insecta; order Hymenoptera; family Megastigmidae; genus Megastigmus; species Megastigmus dorsalis. Next base: position 53,363 of record UELU01142665.1, read on the forward strand.
GTTTTTGGAATCGCTATTCTTGAATTAGGAGTTAAAAATTGGAAATCCAAAGTTAGGGATCTAGTATTGATTAGATTTATTCGATAATATATGCTACAAAGTATTAATATTTTCATTATTTAACTCCCATTGTATTTAATATTGATGTATAGGATTTTTTGTTAAGATAAACATTAAATCTTATAAATCTTATATAAACTCTACTATTAACAGAAACTTCTTCTTCTACTTGAAATCACTTCTAACGAATTAGAGTTCCTATTTTAGAAATCACAAACTAATTTTTTTTTATAGAGGTTTTGTGAAAGTATGAAATAAAAATTGTAGATATTACAGTACAAGCATTTCGCACATTTCAAGAATTGGCTGCGTCAATTTTAGAAATTCTTAAAACCGAAATAAAATAGAAGATTTTATTTTTATGAAGGTTTCATTGATAACAACACACGAGGCAAAATTCTTGGATTGCTGTATACTTCGTATTTACGCTTTAGGGAATATGTGTCTAAGTTCCATATACTATACTTTACAAAGTAAAGATAAACATTCAAAATTTAAATAACAACCTTAATATTTATGGTTAATTTTAATAAGATTTTGACACAATAACTTACGAATCTTACAAAAGTATTGTCTGACTCCTATATTTATAGATACAATAAAATGTTTCAAGAGAATAAAGGACTAGAAATAATGGAAGAATACAAAGCTTTAAAAACTGAAATTATTAATGTACTGATAAAGACTGATAATTTTGATATTTTATTAATTCAATACAAACTACTACGAATGAGATACCTATATATTTATCTATTAATCATATAATATAAATACCCAATTGTTATCCAAATATTGGGACGGTCTCCCATTATTTTTACCGCTACAGAATGAGCATTTTCCCACGTATTGTTTGTTCTTACTGGTTTTCCAAACACCGAAACTACTTCGGCAAGTGGAAGCCAGTAAGTCCTCATGTAGGTGATAAATGTTTGGAGCTTTTCTCGTGGGGCTTCATTTCTTTGCCACACCTGATCGGCTAAACCGGTTATCCGTCTTACACCTTCCTCGATGTTCAGAGCAGGCAAATGGGCAAGTGCATATGATTTCTATAGAATATATAGATGTTTAATCGTTCCTACTTTTTGGTAAAAGCCTGCACCAGAAAATTTGAAAATTAAAATTTAATTGTACTTGTAATTCTCTAAATATCATAATATTCAAATAGTCGTAACGAATATACTCACTTGTTTAAAGAGAAATAGTCAACCTGAAATTCGTGCTTCTGGAAAATTTTCCTTGGCGCTATTAATCTGTGCCCTTTCAAAATCACTAGTAATAGTTGTTATATTGTTTCTAAGTGCTGGTACAATGAGTAGCAATTTCTGCCATATTGCATCATACAATGGCGTTATTTTAGACGATGCTAATACGTATACAGCAGGAAACTCCTGAAACGATAATTGTATAATAAACGTGAAATATTTCAGATTTTAAACTTTATAAGTTCTCTAAAAATATAAATTAAAAATAAAATAAATTTAATAAATATTTTCATACTGACATTCGCGGCAGCAGACTGGGCTTGCGCTGCAACTCTAAGTGCAGGGAATTCCGATTCGGTTTGAGGTTCTTTTTCTCGAAGCATTGGTTCTTCTAAAAGTTCATGAATCCGTTTCGGTTCCTCTGGAACTTCCTGTACAAGTTGATCAAAATTTTCACGGTGAGACCTACCCCTTCTCCGCACTGGTTGAGCTGAAAGGTTAATAATATTTTGCGCGATTACGTCATGTGGTTGAACCTCAGCGACCGCAGGCTGCTTGCTCTGCAACTCTTGCTGCAGGGAATTCCGATTCGTTTTCAGGTTCTTCTTCTCGAAGCATCGGTTCTTCAAAAAGTTCATGAACTTCTTGAACCATTGGGTCTTCTAAAAGTTCATCAACTTCATGAAGACGTACCGGTTCCTCTGGAACTTACTCATTGAAAATTTGGCCAACATAATATACTAAATATCAATTTATGTACATTTATATGCACTTAAATGTAAAAAATGCTTTTGCATATAAATGTACGAAAATGTATCCAAGGGCGAATAAATATGGAAGAGCAACAAAAAAAAGAGTACAAGTAAAAGAGGGGGCTCAATTAAATAAACGCAAAGACACTAATGAAATAATTATATGAAAATTGCTCTTGACTGTAAAAAAGAAATAGTTATCCCCAATTATAATCGTAATAAAGCTCATTTATATATATTTTTTTTTTTCATAAAAAAAATAATAATAAGTTCTAAAACTTTTTAATGGAAAAAAAAAATTGGTATCTATTGGTAAAGTAGAGTACTCCGACGTTCTCTTAATTGTGCTTGGAATAAGCCAGACGTAATTTAGATAAAAATTAATAGTTGAAAATAAGAAAAATTTTTGCGTCTTTGCTCCAGATTCATGGATGCCATTTCCAGAATGGGGCAAGTTTTGACTGTCATTTGTGAAAGCAATATATGACAATAATTTGGCAGTAAGTTATATTAAAACATAAACGTCTTTATATAATTATTGGTAAATAATGAATACATTTTCACGATATAAGCTTTAACAACAATAAAAAGCTATCTCTGTTGTATGTGACACGTAAGAGTACACCAAAACACGTTGAAAAGTTTATTATTTAGGAAAATGATACAAGAAGCTACTGAAAATACAATTATAAAAGAATCAATTATCTACATACACAACATCGCGACAATTGCGTGTAAGAATTAGAAGCTACTTCGACTGCGGCTTATAAGCTTTATACTCACATCTCAACTTCGCTTATGGAATTTTCAATGCGCAAAACCGAAAAAGCCTTCTTTACTTCTTGAACGACAGCCGAGATAACAGCTTCTTGTACGCATCCGTTGTTATGTACGCGTATGCGAAATTTAAATGTTTTTTTTTTAACTATTATACTGATAAATCTGCAATTATAGTAAGAAAATTGGTAATAATAAAACTATTGGTTATTGTATAAAAAAAAAAACCAATGATTTAACTATAATGAAAATAACTGATTGTCCTTTTACTAAATCGTATGACGTATATATCAATTTAGTGGGACAATCAGTCATTTTTGCAGAAATTTTGTGCCTCTTAAAATAATAGATTGGCAATGTGAAATTGAATTATCTTTATTAATTATTATTTACTTTCTTCATTAACTACAGATTTACTGCACGATTTTCATGTAGATATATATGGTTATTGATTTTTTTATATAATTGCATTAAGTATATAAAATAAAGAAATAAAGAAAATAAAATAAAAAAGAAATGTTCCGTGGATCTCTTTGGAAAAGTGAATATCTATCAAAATTGTCATTTTGATTAATACTTTACACAAAACTTATGTAAGTAACTTTCTATAAAACATACATTGTGTATAAATTTTTTTCAATTTTGTATTTATTTTGTGTAATATATGCGATTTAAGTATAAACACAAAATGCGTGTAAAATTTGTTTTACTCTAATTCGTTAAAACATAAATGCACGTTGTGTTTATAATTGAACAGATTTTGAATTGTGTAGCATTGTCAAATTGTATAAGTAAAGTAAGATTATATATAAAAAAGGGGAATAATATGAACAATGAATTCGGGACACTTACAGTTGAATGATTTATCCTATGACTAATAATTCAATTAAGTTATTTTTGACAATAAAACTGTTATATTTGTGCTTTTTGAATATTTAACATTAAAACCAAGTTGTTCATTATTTATTAACTTATTAAAATCTTAACCTCATTAGCTAAACGATAGCTTATTAAGTTAACAGGCTTTCAAGTTGCAATAGGGTCTAACATTTTTTGTATGTATCCCAATAATGATTAGCAATAAAATCTTCAGTCGCGCTATCATATATAATTTATTTCTATGCGACCAAAATCTCATTGACATTTGTGACACAACCAGCGCAACATAAGCGAAAAGTTCTTTTATACGACAGTAGCACGTCTGTACACTTGACAATTTCAATGAGATATCAACTTGTAATACTCTTCAATATATTCAGTATTATAACGACGTATTGTGAGATCCGTCGCGTATAACAAGCTGCACGTAAAGTAATAGACGTCGTACGCACTTGGAGATCGCGCGGCGGTGCTCTGAAGCCCCACTTAGTCATCAAAGAGATCAGGCGCGCTACATTTACCCTCCCGCCCGCCGCCCCGTCATCGTTACATTATTAGGTGCGACGAAGTCAATGACTCCCCCGCTCCGCCACTCAGCTCTATCTCCTTTCCGCTCTCGCTATTGTTGGGGATTGAATACTTATATTGCAACTTCAAAGTACAAATCTAGCTCTTGAATTTCCCGATTAAATGTTAAAAACAATTCATCGGAAGACTGCAACCAACCCAAATTATACGTAGCGATCGTAGTAGTGAGTGGGCTATTGCGCTGTTTGAATCGTTCCATTAATTATTTGATCAGATTTTTCTTTAATACTGTCTGGACTTCCTTGTTTAGAAAGCAGTAAATGAATGCCACAAAGCAGCCCTAGAAGAAAATCCAAGTTGTAGTACGATTTAGACCATTTTTATTTTCATGATGAATATTATTTAACACGAATTGGAATACGATGCAACTTAATTTTGCTAGATGATATGAAATATACAACGGAATCGGGTAACACTTACTTGAAATGATGAAATAACTTTGATGATGAGTAAAAAGAGTAATTTGGGCTTGGTCTTGTCGATGAAGAACCAGACACAGTAGAGAGCGTTCTGTGCTCCAAAGAGTAATACTAACATGAAAGTCGATCGAACCCACGTCTTGTACTCCATCTTCTTTTGTTGCAGTTAGACCGAAACTTTCATTTTGACGTACAGAACAATGCTGATTTTCAGGAAGAAATACAAATTTATCTGCAACAAATTTTTAATTGTAAATATTTATTTGTATATATAATATATATGCGCATCCAGTGCTTTTAAAAACGTACCACAAATGTGGCAAATATTGAAACAGCAATCAGATAAACTGTTATATCGTGTTTTACCCAATAGACATCATTGAAGGAAGAATACAGATGAACTACCATCCATGGACTAGTAAGAATCACGGGTATACCTTTGAAAAGCAAAATAAGGATATATTTACATGAATAATACCAATCGATATAACATTTTAAAATAATTATTTCTGCAAGCAAATAGTGAATCTAGTTGTATTTTCAATGTGAAAGCAGTAATGGATAATTGAATGTGTTATTTTTACTCCTACCCCAGCCAATAAACACATAACGCTTAATCGACGTTTGAGTTTCAAGCGGCTTATGGCAGATCAATTCGTACAAAAACCATCCTTCCATCAGAAGCCAAAAAAGGGTAGCGGTCTCGAAGTATCGTTCCAAGCCGGCGATGACTATATAGTGCAAGTAAGAATTGAAGCGAGTGAACTGCAAGAAAAGAGTATTGAGGAGCTTCATATAATACATATTGACATAACCACTAGTATATATGAGGTATGAAATGTACCATTTGCTCGACTATGTGTCTAAAATCGTCAGAGAATTCCGATGCCACTTGTATATTAATTTTACTTAGAACTTCAAGATACATGTAGGCGCTAAGCAACTGGTTATCGAACAGAATACTGTGAATCAGCCACATAATTACTTGCATGGCCATTGAGGCAAGCATGTGCATGTGCAATCTCGTTCTGGCATTTCTTAATTTTCTGAAAGTTTAACAATATTGAAGTGGGCGCATATTTTTAAGTTGGGTATGCATAATATCAATACGGTACGATCACGAACCTAAATAATACAAATACAGTTAGTGCTATTACCAGTACGATAAAGGATAATAAGTAGATGAGTTGACTGGTTGTAAGAAGTTTATGCTCCCACATCTGTAAACGTATACAAAGAATAATTTAGAAGGTACATGAGAAAACACCAAGTAGTATACAATAGTATATAATATTTTTAGGAAACAAATGCAATTTTGTATTTAAAAGTACAAATCGCTAACGTTTATTATCGCAATTAATACTTCTCTAACTTTATTCAGATATAAGAATTTCATGTGCCGTGTTATTTATAATTTTTTGCTGTTTTCAAATGTAAAAATCAAGTTTTATATAGTTGATTGGTAACACGAAAACAGTAAAAGTAACAAAATATGCATACTTAACTCATCGCACATATCCCGATAATTATCACGAGCTACGGTTAAAAACAGTCCAGTATAATTATCCGGATCTGGGCAAAATGAATAATCAGCCATGGTCCATATCGTAGAGTCACCGTTGACACGGTCATTGTATAAAATACACGTTCTGCTGGCTGTTTGATTGTCTAATTCTTGTTTCGGACACGGCAATTTTACAGTTTCATTCAAAGTAGTCGCGGGCCAACAAAGCTTAGTATCCCACAGAGGTTTGCACCACTCTTTAGATTTTTCATCTACAAAAATTAACTTTTTTCACATTTTTTAATCTAATCTATTACACCTCCTTGTTATATATACGATTTAAATACATCTCAAGTTTAAGTTTATTTGTTTTATTGTACTGCAAGAAATACTTTATTATCTGAATTATATAAAATAATTGAAATTAATAATACTATATATGGTTTGATTTATAATATTGGTCACCTCATTTACTTACAGTTTTTATTCAATTCACTACATCTGTAAGCCTCACCCATTGCGTCTTACAACTTGTTATATAATAAAAATATTAAATTCTTATAAAATTTGCATTTGAAATTAATATGCAAAAGGAACAGTAAAACCATTCTAGTTAACGGTCCTTCAAGAATACCTCAAATTTGACGTGCGCGTCTGATGAACTTCGTTATTGTGAAAGCGCATGCGTCAAGTTTATAACATATCAGATCAAATTAAGAAATGGACTTTCAATTGGAATTTGCTATATTATACAGTCACTTCTGACTTCCAACACGCAACATTTTAAGGACAGAATTCTAATATCCTTTTCATAAATGATTTTTGTAAATTAATTACAAACACTCAATTAGCAGCAAATTACAGTTCGTTAAAAATGTAATAACTATAATTAACGAATAATTCTGATGATACATAATGCTAATATAACGATTGCAATTTTATAAAGACTTATAAGTATATGAATGAATTGTTATCAGAAATTATAACGAATTTCATAGTTTTATTATTCTTTATGAAACTTTTGGTTAAAATTACTCATACAAAATTTCCGTTTAAATTTCTCTGACTTACGCAATTCACCGTACATCGTTTTTTTGTAAATACGAAGAAATTTAAGGTATGGTAAGGTAAAGAAACAAAAGGTATCGAGAAAGTTATTTCACACGTAACACACATAACTCCATTCGCGTATTTATTCGTTACCGAGTTTTTCGACAGTTCTTAACATATTTATATTGATATATTAGATTACCAAACTAGGCAAGAGCTTGATTCATCAATAGTCGAAGTGATTAATTTTCTACCAGCGTACTTCAGATTTTTTTCATTTTAAAGTATGTATAATAAGAACTATACATACTAAGTTTCAAGTCCGCGGCATCATTCCCTATTAAAAAAACTCTTTAAGTTCAATGATGTTTTGTATTGGCATTAGCGCTCAAAAACGATGTTTTTAGACATTTTCTTACAATAAAATCAAAATTAAAGCTAATCTACTGAATAAACTACAATACAAGCAGAACAATGACAAGGGAGACAGTGAAATCGCTACAAATACTTCTTCAAGTAAAATGGATAATGACATAGTCTTTGAAAATTATCAAAAAGAGGTTCAACTTTCACTTAGTGCACTCGAACCTCCAAATTTGAAATCGTATCAATGTTCAGAACATAGATACTAAAAAGATTCAAAATAAAACATACAACAACAGTAATTATCTGAATAATGAAAGTAATGATAACAGAAATAACATCAAGAATGAAACTTCTGATTGCTTTAATTTTAATAATATAACGAATGATTACACTGAAGGTCATAAATAAATTTTACCAAAAGAATTTTGGCAAAGATTTTGGATAGGAAATGATAAGCGATTACCCAGAGGATGGTGCGATTACTTTAATAACGAATTCGAAAAAGTAAACCCCTATTGTGTCTTAGCATTCTCATGGTATAAATGTTATGATAATAAAAGAGAAAACAATGCCTATTTTTACGCTTCAACTGAGTACAAAAATTCAGAATGTACGTCATTTAAATTCATTGTTAAAGAACAAATTGAACCATTTGATCATAAAATCATGACAGCAGTGCACGACAAACTAATAGAGCATGATATTTGTGAGGCACATCGCAGATTCGTAAGAAAACCTACTAGAGAAGGGATAGGAAAAGAAATGAAAGGAGAATCACCAGTGGTTGTTAAGTTGAACATGCTTAATAATGTGCCAGAAGATATTTTAAAAATGGGCAATTTAAATAAAGCTTTAAATAGCATTATCCTTCAGAAGATTTCAAGCGTTGTAAAAATGATTTACATGGTGACTTTTTAACGTTTATGAATATGCTGCAAAAGAAGTATAGAAATGCCTTTGGAGAAACAGTTAAAGACTAACTGTTAAATCCTGAACTTTTTAAGCATTCGCGATATTTTAGTCTAATTTATAGCTAATAATATCCCAAAAACGACATTATTCTGCTGATAAAATAGACCAATTTCTCGCGAAAGTAAATTATTAACCCATTAACGACCAAAACCCCGAAGATTTAAATAGAATATTGTAAAATAAAAACTCCATAAAAATGAAAACACCATAAAAAATAAAAACACCATATAAATGTTAACACCATAAATAATAAAATCACCGTAGAAAATGAAAGCACCATAAAAAATTAAAGCACCGCTAAAAAATGAAAACACCATAAAAAATATAAACACCATAAAAAATGTAAACACCATAAAAAATCAATACACCATTATTATAATTACACACAAGAAGGGTACTTAATAGGTATAAATATGAAACAAACAACGACGAACGACGAGCGTTAACATTATAATATAACAGAACATAACAAAACATAATATTTAATAGTATTTTAAGAGCAATTAACAATATTAATTGCGATAAAGTTTTTTTCATAGATGGTCCAGGTGGTAGTTGTCACGTCGGACAGACGCGCGCTTAGTCGGTTTTTATTCGAGTCTAGACTTTCGTCCAATAACTCGGGTTATGTAGTTGAGTATATATATATCTCTGATTGTGTGTGCTCGTCTCGACTTCTGCTGAGCTCAAAAAGCGACAACAATTGCCTATTTCGTGCGCTCAACTTTGCTGAGCCCGAAAAGCGACAACAATTGCCTATTTCGTGCGCTCAACAAGAAGTGAGAGAGATAGAGTGTGTGTAAGTGTAGATGGAAAAGAAATGAAACATTAAATTATAAAACTCACTTTTTATTACAAACTCGACGCAAGCTTCCGTTACACAATTGAGTCCTGAATTTTCTATTACGCACTGAACTTGAGATTTGTCCCGAATTTTGTGTTAATTTCCTGATTGCTGTGTACTGCTGTGAGTGAGTTGCTTGTAGTCCTGCTGGTCAACGAGAGAGTGTGTTGATAATTTCGAGTCCCGGAG
>UELU01142668.1:0-29617 GCA_900490025.1 Megastigmus dorsalis
ACAGCATACGTTGTTTGAAATTAATACATACAATATTTAACAATATAATGATCTCATAAAATAACGTTAATCGAAAATGTTAAATAGGTTAGTAAATAGAAAGTCTGTTGCAACTTTGTTTTGACTTCCTGCGTACCTGATGAATCTCCTTAAACCCATTAACGACCCGAATTTTCAACAATTTTTTCAAGGCTTTTTTTAACTAAAAAAAAGGTTTGAAAAAATTTGAAAAAGATCATATCCGACGTATTTTAAGCTGTTCTTTCGAATGGTGATACCGATTTTTCGTTGAAATACTCCTGCAAAAAAAATGGCGTGTATTTCACGAAAAAAAGTTAAAAAATTTGGAAATATTTAACTTAATGAATTTTTTTCATAAGGAAAATGCAATGACAATAATTCAAAATACTGCAAAAAAATGCAATTGATGTTCAAATATTACGGGAAAATTTTTTTCATTATTCTAAAATATTTTTAAAATTTCTAAATTTTTTATTTTTTTTCATGAAAAACACAGTATATTTTTTTTTAAGAGTGTTTTAGCAAAAAATAAGTCTCAACATTCGAAAGAACAGGTCAAAATACGCCGGATAAGATCTTTCCGAAATTTTCAAAACCTTCTTTTTAGTTCAAAAAAAACCTTGAAAAAGATTTTGAAAATTCGGGGTCTTGGTCGTTAATGGGTTAAGGTAGTACTGTCGGTTATAGAATACCGTTCATATTTTGATAAAACTATAATGGTTCAAAAATGACTAAAAAATTTTTTGTGCGGCTTGGGTAAATGTAACCAAAGTTTTTAACATTTGCATTATCATGCAATTAACACAGTGTCTTATAGGAAATCATTTCAATCAAATTTCAATTAATTATTTTGCAAAAGTTACCGTTCAGTGTTTTTGAAACTTTTTGTAATAAGAGATATATATTTGACGAATATTTATCATTTTCGAAAACTATGGTTAGGTACATAAAAATAATAAAACAAATTAATTGAAAGCAAAAAATGTCATATTTAACCCTAAAAAATGAGTCAAATCAGTTTTTGCATGGAAGAATTTCTTATTAATTGAGACGAATTAAATTATTCAATATCAATACCAATCATTATTTAGTGTAAGTTCATCTGTGGAGTTTTTTTAAATAAGTATAAATCGTGAGCAAAACAAAGAATAAAAAGTGCCCTCATTTTGACTATGGAAGTAGCGACAGTACTACCTTAAAATTGATATATTTTAAAAATTTGTTGATTAACATTTAAATTTATGTACTGTTTAGTCATTAAAGTAATGAATTACAATGTATATAACTATCGTTACTAAGTTACAATGTAAAATCATGATGTGATGCAACTTAATGTTGAAGTTTAGCGTAGTGTGCATTTTAATGCTCGGTATCATAAGTGTATTACTATATATTGTTCCTAAAAATAGAACAACTACATAATTTTTGTATTTTTCGATTCAATTCTGAGGTCATATATAGGATTCTCATAAAATAAATATTTATAAAAGTATAGGAGCTAGTTGCATTTAGGTTAAAGAAACAAGTATTTTTGTATGTATATACTGACGGGTATTTAAAGAAATTATTAATTAAATTTAGAATAACTAAATATTTCAAGTGTAAAAGTCGTTATGTAGTTTGAAAGCAAGTAAATAGAGTTATCTTGCTCGCGTGAACATTCTAGTAATATTCGCAGTAAAAATATACTACCCACTTGGTCCTGCATCGTGAACCGTCGTATAACTACTGTCACGAATATAGAAACCTTTCTTTTTATTTAGATGTGTACGATGTATTTTTGGACGGGTATACTTAATACAATTTACTGTAGTCTTCTACTCATAACAGTTAGCGCGGTATTAACTCTTTATAGATATTTTCAAATAAAATTATCAAAAAATTAAATTATTATAAAATAGTTCTACAAATATAGTCAAAATGGCGGCAATTTGAGTATTTAATAAAACCAAAATTTTGACTCGTGGAGATTGGGCACAGTGAGAGGTGTAAACTATTTTCCAGGTAGTTTTTCGTAGAAAGTCGATTAAAATATATCTATATACAGAGAATTCTTTATTTTTACAGATCTATGCGATTTATGCTAACTAAAAAAAGAAAAAAACTAACGGTTTGCTTTTAATTTTTTGATCAACTTAAAATGATTTTTTCCGTTTTTGTGTTATTCTTTATAATTTCTTTATACTATTATTTTACCTTATGTAAGTAAATAATATACATTAATAACAACGTTTTTCGAATATAAGTAGTTGAAAAACATAATCTTTTTATATATTTTTTATTGTGAGTTGGATTTATAATTATACTTATAAATGCCTTATGCTTAAACAATCATAGCAAAGCTCATTCTAATATTATAAGCATGAAATCTTGATTAAATTAAATAGGTCGTTCAAAGATATATTTCGTCCATATTTAATTTTTTTCATTATTTTTAATGCCAACATTATAAATTTTTTAAATGTTCTATTTTTTTAACGCTATAGATAGCAAATAAAAGTTAAATTTTTTTGTTCTCTTAGAGTATAAAAGAGCTTATTTTCTGACGAAATTGAATTATCACTTTAGTGAGATTATGAATGAGAAAAAAACCCGTAATGAGATTGATAGTGAGATATTGTTTGTCTAATGAATGATATGAAAACATGTAAACTTATTTCAAAACCATGTTGCATGAATCATTTAAAATTTCGTCAGTTAAATAACTATACTTACACCTCTGTTGCAAATCATATGTTTTTAAATATCCCGTCATAAGGAATACGGCAACAGTATATGTAGTTCTGATGGTTTACCTCTCTGAGTTAAAAATTAGTGCTCAAATCCATTTTTATTTCATGAAAAATCGTTTCTATGAAAGTAAAAGTTTCTATAAAATTTGAGTTAAATCAATACATTATTTATATAAATTAGTCTTATTTTCTTTATTTAGAAAAGTTAATTGTTCGATGTAGATATGGTTATCTGAATTATTCCAGTGTATTACTTATTGCCTCTAACTTAAAGAATAATAATAAACATGATACGGCGCCACTCAACAAAATTTCTTACAGTTTTTGAATACAATATTTTTGACTGACACATTGTAAACTACGCTCACTTATTACCTAATATCTGACAGCCTTTATATGTGAATTTAATTTTATATAACAAATAACGGACTCAGCTGCCTGTTACTCCATTGCATCAGAAAAAACTATGCTGTACGAATAAATGTGTAATACGAAATTGAAAAAATCCGATAAGCTTCTCAGAATTATGATTTGAGTTAATTTTATCAAAGACGTTCCACTGTATTCAATCATTCGAATTTCGTTGCTTTGATGCTTATTATTGATTTTTTTCCAAATTTTTACGTATAGTAACAAAAACCAAAAAAGGAGGATGCCTACGAGATTGGAATAAAAAGTAGAGTCTAGGGGCAACGTTCGAAATCTACATAATTATTTAGAAAGTTGATAAAAACTTAATTGAAAATCAGTGCCTTTCTATACTTGTTTGTCTCTACTTCTATGTATTAAACATAGGGAATTGTCAACTCGGCCTTTTTTATATATTTCTCAAGTAAGGGAGCTAATTTTTTTTCGCGCTAATAGCTGTATCTATATGCGCCACGCGCACGTTACATTATTATTAAAGCATTTTAAATGTGCTTAGATATAAATTGACCAGTCCAGACCTAGTGATTGACACAAATTACCAGAATTCTGGACTATCCAAGTTTTTTCCTCCCTAGTGGCGCAATCTACTATTCTAATAAATTTCTAACGATGAAATGTAATAAATATTGTAGTTAAAAAATTGAAAACGATGCACTATTTATTATTAGTTATATTGATAATAATAATGATTTCTTAGATACAGTTTAAGACAATATTGATATTTAATTTGTAAATAAAAACAAATGTAAGTTATCAGAACTTTGATTCTTTTTATAATTATTCAATTTATAAAATTTAAGTTCATTGGCTTTATTTTGGTTTCACTTTTTCCAATCATTACTTTTTTTTATAAGGGAATTGATTTGATTCATCATTTTATTAGACAAATTTATTGGAATATTGGTATTTTGAAATAATATTTTGTTGATTGACAAACAATTTTAAGCCCTTCTTCAAATTTATGTGTGAGTTTGATACATGATACTGTAGTTCTTAAGTCGGCACTGATAATTATTTTAATAATGGACTCGATTTCTAATCCCTTAAGGATATTTTCGATACACTTTTTAACATTTATAACTAAACAAAATACATTAACTATAATATTAAGTTCATTATTTTCATTTATCTTCTTTTCAATATACAAGGATAAATGAGGATAAATTGGGCCCGTAACGATACCTAAATTTATAGTTGAAATTGAATTAGTTAAAAAAGTTTCGCACGTAAAATCGATTCTGGATCGATGAAGTGGCTTCGAAAGTGGCCCGATCCACTCGCCAAAGAACAAATAGATTTCTCAAGCGGAATCAAACACTCAACGAAAAGCTAAATTTGCACGCGTTCGATATACGCGGTATTATAAAGAATACACAAGTTACAAAACTTGCGGCGCAAGGGAGGAATAAAAGTGATTAAGGCCGCAATCGGCAGCTCTTGATTAGAGTCGTGCGCGCGCTCACGCGTTCGATCTCGCAATACGAGCGCGCGAGGAAAGCGAAACGTAATGTTCATTATCATCTGGCGCGTATGGCGATTTAAGAAGCGGCTTTCCGGCTATATGTGTCTCCGCACTGCCTGTGCCCATCATCATCATGCCACACTGCGTATATACTTATCAAAAGACGAACCACTACTAGGCCGTCGAATTAGACTGAAACAGACCTGTTTGGGGGAAAAATTATTTCTTGGGGAAAAAAATAGAGACATGTAGAGGATCGAATTCTAAGTGATGTGTACCAAAAATTAGACAAATCAGAGGTGTGCGCTTTTCAAGAAAAATTAGCAAAGCCAAAAAAAAACTGTTTTTTGCTTATATCTTAGAAGATTATTATCGGAGAGAAAATGAAACGCAAAACACAAAAAACCGTCTAGAATCGAGCTTTTTTGATTTTGTAATAACTGTTTGAAAATTTGAGTAACGGACTTGAAATTCACCTCAAGTATGCCTGACAACTCAGTTCTGTAACTTCATTAGTTTTCGAAAAATTGCATTTGTTTATAAATATTGACTTTAATGGTTTTCTAATAGATTAGGATTTGGGTAGACCTACAGTGCCAGAATTTTGCACACACCTTTTGGAAGCTTCAAATTTTCACGCACGATTTGGGGCTAATTAGTTTTTTGCATATAAGTTGCAAAATTATGCGTTTGAAAGGGTAGGTAATTTTGTAGCTGCTTTAAAATCTAATTATCTCGAAAAGTTATGGTCCTACTAATATTTTTGCAAATAGTTTTACAAATTTTAAGATTAAATTCTTTACTCCACGATGATAATTTTTTTTTGAAAATTCACACGTCGACTAACATTAACGAACGAACTTTGATCGACAATATTCCTAAAAAGTTCAAATTTATCAGAAATGTTATAAGCTCCGCGGTCAGCGCGTGTATAAGTATTTGCGCGCGCGCTGCTTTCGTGCGTCGTCGTCGTCGTCGTCGTCGCTGGTGTAACTCGAAACATGAAATCGCGTGGAGCGGCTCTTGTCTTATCGCTCGAGCGGGCTCGAGCCCATTTCTCGATTCATACAATATCGCAGCATTACCGTGCCGCTTTACTAACTGCTCTCTGATATATAAGTGTTTATTTCCGATGCGTATTATTGTAATCAAACGATCGCGGGGGGGTTCGGTTGTCCGCTACTCGCGCGTTCGCCGGACTGCGCCAATCATCCATCCTATATAACAGTAGCGATGCCCCCGAAATCACGGATCTTCTTGTTCTCGGATCCGCCGCCGCCGCCGCCGCCGCCGCCGCCGCCGCCGCCGCCACCGCCTTATCTTTCATCATGAAAGAAGCGCGTGCGTTATATAGTGCGGCGCGCGGCTCTAATTTCTTAATAGCAGGAACGACTTGATTAATACATATTTGATTAATCGATGACGTATATACGCTCGAGAGATGGAAAATTTATACATGTACACAGCGAATAACAATTATTATGCATATCTAAGGAATAAACCATAAAATATGCCTCGATTCTTCCTTCTATATAAATAGTTTTATCTAAAGTTAGAAGCAGCATTTGTTGTTCTCTGTACTCTATACTTAATGCTACTTATTTTATGAGAAACCTCCTGAATCGGTGAATCGAGGTCAAGGAATGGTTATTGCCAATGTGTTTGTAACGTTTTACGAAGCGAAAAGATTTGATGTTCCAGTTAAAACCGGGTGAAGCGAGCTTAATTTTTTTCTCTGATGATTGTACGATTCTTTTCTGGTAAAGGTATAGGTCTAAGTGTCAAATGGATAATCCAGATTGTAATGAATGTACTGATGATTTTTATATCAAGTCAAATTGTAGGGTTATTGTAAAAACTATTTTTGTTTTGGTCATTTTTCTAAGGTTGCGAAATACCACTCTTATTTTCCTTATACACGGCCGATAGCCGCATGAATTTCTTCTTTAATATAAGTATATATAATTATATTATATTCGTAAAACCAGTTGTTCTAATAATTTCTTTGATATCACTTAATTATCAATTCAATTGTTACAAGCTTTTGGATTGAAAAACATGCGCTTTTTGCCACGTGCGGGTGCCAATAATAATATAATATCTGGAAGATTATTTTCTCAACATGTGAAGAAACAACACTTGTGTAAATAAATAATCCGTATTCCTTATAGTAACTATCGCTGTACCTGATATCATGGATCAGTGTTTTTCAAGTCATCTTTCTTTCCTTATTTTATATGTAATATAGAACGACTTTCACTTTCAAAATAGAGATGTAATATTTGTGTTTTTTTTTTATTACAGGAAAGATTTATCGATATCAATTTAGTTTATATTTATTGTTTCTAAAATTTTATTTAATATATTTTAGTTCTTAATTGACTGATTAAGTACAGAAGAATACTTACAGTAAAATTTATAAATTACGTATGTCGTAGAATGCATCTCTGAAAATATTTTAGTAGTTTAAAGTAACCGTTCCAGACCTTGTAAAGTCGATGATGCTATAAAATTTAGAGTAATATCGTGTGACGCTTTTATTTCTGGTGTCAAATTATAAGCAGTTATATATTTTATTTTCATATAAATGCTATATAACGTAACGCATATTAATTTATGGGGAAAAAATAAGTACTTTTTTTAGAAAGTTTATGCAGTTTGAAAATTAATCTTAATTTAGGGTTTATATTTATGTTATTAGTCGAATAAACAGTAAAAAAAGTAAATTTTTTAAATCTTATAAATTGCATAAGAATATGCAATAATTATTAACATAATTACATTAAAATACATTTAAAATCAATAAACATGCGCTGAAATATTTAAACAGCCACAGCTACTGTGGCATTGAACATATGAGATTTGATAATCAGATACAAGAATTGTGGAAATCTTAATTTAATATTGAACTATGGTATAATACTAATACCGTTTAAATGTTTTCTCTAACTAATTTTAAATATTGATTTTAGTTTAATCTTCGTTTTACCAGAATCAACCAGTTGTAAGAATTCAATGGTTTCGATCACTTTTGTACTTCGAAAAACAAAGATAGCCAGACGCGAGGCCAGACGAGCCCCCCCGTGATCGATCAAATACAATTCCTTAAAGCTTTAATTTGAATCAACAATATTTCCTCTGTAATTGCATAATTCTATTGTTGTTTTCGCCTCGATTTATCGACAAATTGACTTTCGAAAGAGAAGAGTTAGCACATGGTCAGAAAGTGCGCAAAATAAAGCGAGAAAGTGATAAAGTCAATCGAATAATAAGAAAATAGGGAGAGATGTGACGTTGTTCTTTGTTACCTCAATTATCGCCTATGCATTCTCGATGGCAAATAAAAGGATACACCACTGCACAAACTTTATGGCTCCTCACTGATGATACTGCAGCCGATAGTGAAAATGAACGAGATTGAAAAATACTAATTGCTAACGCCGTTATTTGTTTACTTTGCACCATACCGGATGCAGGCAGAAACAGCTTGAATTAAAAAGAAAACAATCTCGTGTGTCGAATTACATTTTTGCTTCTCCAATATTAAGAATAACATCTCTGCTTTTTTCGATTCTGTTTAACCGAAAAACATCTCAATATGATTTAGCGTAGATTTAGAGTATATTTTTTTTGCTCGCAGGCGCATCGCCGGTCAAAGCTACAAAATTTAATTCCTACAATCCTTTATTCAAACGAAGAATGCCTTATTTATATTAACGTAGGATTTATCTAGTTACTCATAGCTAAAAGTAATAAAAAAAAATAAGGAACTCTTTTTTGTAGTTCAGTTAAGTTACTGATCTTTATATGAAAAGTTTCAATTAATCGATTTGCACTTTTAAAAGATTAAAATGTCCAATTTACACGTTTTAGCTTTAACTTTTCATATTTTCGACCGAGAGTGTATATTTTATTTTGTTACGAATACATCTCTCACTAGCAGTTTTTTCCTCCTGCATCCAGTATTCATTTTTCTCAATGAATTGAATTAAAATTAAAAATATCCGTCAAATATGAATATTATCATGTATCACTATCCTGAATACGTCTTTTCGCATATCAACAAAAATATAAAGAATAACAACACTTCCATTGCAAATTAAAAAGAAAAATTATAAGCTTTACGATTATTTATACTTGAACCAATTTATCTTCCACGGTACCACATAGCTTATAAACTGTTGTTGTCGAATATCTTAAAAGTGAAAACACATAATAGATTGAGCAAAGCATCACGACACTGGCCTCTATTGAGATTACAAGATTTTTAAAAAATAGCCCTCGTAGTTGAAGGGAAATGTTTAAAAAAATCCGAGAAAATATTTCCCTATATGACGAGTATGCAACGACTCAATTATCAAATAATTTTCTTTTAGCTTTCCCGTCATATGTAAGCGATTTTTTTTTAATTCAATATTCTTTTATGACATAAATATTTTTTTATAAAAATATATTTCATCGATTCAATTTTTGTGATAGAGATCTAATGATATTAATATAATAATTATTTAAATTCGAAAAGGAATACTTAACAGTTTAAATAATGTAAATTATTAATTATAAGTTCATTTTAATTTTTGTATGTAGAACTTTAATGATAATTATGTTCCAGAAAAAACTGACCTCCTAGAGATAAGCTGAGGTCATAGATCTATAAAAAATGTATCAGCTTGATATATTTTTTTTTACTGAAACTGAATTTATTTATATTTTTGTTTGTGAATTATTCATTCTAATAATATAATAACATCGATTTACTTCGAATTCTAGTATATATACACTATATGATGGTCACTAAACGCAACCTTATAAAACTGTAGCAGTTTATTTATTTCTAACATAAAAAAGAACGCTTTCAATAAGTCGTGATTTTCTTTTCTGAGTAAACTACAAATTATATTTACAGTACACGATTACTTCAGAAGGTTTTAACTCTACGTTTCTAGTCCAAATCAGTGCGCTTTTTATTTATTTTTTTTATTTATTAAATATACGGTGCTATGGAAGCTGCATAAACTTACTCTATAAATAATGATTAAATATTCAAATTAAACAATTCTATTTGCACCAAGTATTAATAAAAAGTTTCATATATATAGAAGCTGAATTAATTCATTTATTGAGGCTGAATGTACCACATATTTATTTCATCATTAAGATATAAAACTTAACACTAGCATCAATTATCACTGTTTATTCAGTGTTTACTGCGGGATGCCGGATGAAGTCGTTATTCTAAGTGATTACTAGCTGCTATTCTACTGTTATACCCTGTTGAAAAGGTCCGATAAAAACTGATAAAAATGTGCGAATTCGGGTGCAAAAACCTCATAGGTTATGAAGTTTCTGCACCCTTTTCATGTGGTTCCATCGGACCATTTCGACAGGGTAGCCATTTCTGTTGGTAATCATGCAAAGTGATGTTACGATTTTTAATTATATTATCTATGCAAATCGTGAATTAGTATAAGATTGTGTATACCTCGTATAGACGGTTGGAATGAAGAAGGTTCTATTAGAAATACGACTTTAAATAAAGAAAGTATTGGTTCATCACTTCGAGCCAAATGATTTTTCTCATTACTTATAAGTCACTTAAATTATAAGTCACTTAATAAAATCAAGAAAAAGGAAGATGAGGAAAAATTTATAACGTTGAAAAAATATTGACAACAGGAAAAATTTTGAATGTTGCGTTTCGCCCAGGGTTACCTGCTGGGCTCATAAGTAAGAAATTTTTCCTGTTTTCAATATTTCTTCAACATTATAAATTTTTCCTCATTTTCCTTTTTCTTGATTTTATTAAGTTTAATCTTCTTATATTCATTACGTGGTGCTCATAAAGTGACTTATAATTAAAGAGTACACCAACATACAAAGTAATGAGAAAAGTCATTTGGCTCGAGGTGAGCAACCAATTAGTTCTTTATTAATGTTCTATTTCGTTTGTGCGTTGGAAAAGGTCTATTTAGTTTGCGTATGGTGAAGGTACTATTGCGACTGCTCGGGAAGAGTCTATTTAGTAAAAAATTCTGCTGAAAATGTATAGTGGTAACAAAAGAAGTTTCTCTGCGCGCAAATAAAATAGAATCTTTTCCAGGGTGTAAGCGAAATACAATCTTCCTTAGTGGGCAGTCAAAATAGAACATTCTTCGTCATAAATTGAAATTCTTGGTATTCGCTTTAATCATTCTCGCAAAAATTGTGGGCACAATATATAATGCAGTTAAACTAAAAGTAATTTCACATGATAGTTCAACAAATAATTATGCAATTTTGTAAACTGTGTTACTGTTCCACTGATATATCGAAGAGTTTTATCGGTCAAAATAATCTGCATGCATATCAAATTGAATGATTTCTCAAATGCAATCTTGCCAATTAAAATCATTTCAATAATGCTTACTTTTATCAATTTTCTTTCAAAACATATTTTCAAGTAAATTTATGACTGGAAAAGTAATTTTCAATGTTGTAAAAAATAATAAAAAAAAAAAAAAATACATGAATAAGAAATAAAAATATAGAACGAGTAATATTAGCATCTTGAAAGCTATTAGCGATCGAAAATATTGTTTAATTTTGGCCTTTTATATTTACCGATTATTTCATTTGTAAAGCGCATAAAAATTTAACATCATTTTCAATCGCTCATAATTTACGAATGGAAAGTGTTAATTACTGTTCTAAAATGATAATGAAAGCGTATGACTTATATATACTTTTGATATCTCTTTTGTAAAATTTTCTACAATGTATATTGGTCTTGTAATAAAGGTTTAACGACAACTATGATTAGCCACTACCGCGTAGCGGCATAATATTTTGCAAACTCCAAAAGTCACATATTTTAGCAAAAAAAAAAAAAAATTCTATCAATAATTAATTTTAAGCAATTTTGGACCATATCCATTGAAAGGCTTGGAATTGGCACACCTTTCAAAAATCTCTAAAAATCGTTTTTTAGCTATGAATTGAAAAAAAATATTAATTGTTCAGGTAGTATAAATAGACTAAGTTTAATAACTACAAAAAATACATCTTTTTCTAATCAATTCCTTCCAAGATAACAGTGGACAACGACCGCGGAGATTTTTGTTCTCGAAAATTTCAGAGATAAAAATCGCAGTGAATCACAAACGAAATTTTCGACAATAATCTGTCAATTGTGAATGAATTTCATGAAACTTGAACCACGTAATGTTTACATCATTACCGAGGTGATGACAGAGAGATTTTTCCAAAAATTAATCTCTACATAATGTTAAATGCAAGAACCGGTAAGGTAGAAACCTTTTCCACCATAGTACACCCTCGTAACTTGGTCCCTAATAGTATAGGACCCATTGACATCACCGAGATATGTACATCATATTTTTCATCGAAGAATGTATCTGTAAAATTTCAGCGAAATCCGTGACAGCTGGAGGGACTGGACGGTCATTATTAGTAGCAGAAATTGTAGGTATATAAGCTACTTAGTAGAAAACGTTTAAAGTAAAAGGTCTAAATTTAATTGACGGCTATTATATTCCTTCATAATCACTGAGCGATAGTAACTATTGCATTACGCTCATTCAGCGCTTGTATCAAAACAACTGCTGCGATACAGTAGATGATCCGTTCATTCGTTTAATATTATAGAAGCGGTAGATCATTGATAATGCGCGAATCGTCTAAGCAAATAAAAGTTCAATCTTCTTTAAGTACAGATGTATCTTTCTAAGTCAACCATATCGAGACTCGTAAATTTAGGATCATTCGTCGTTGAGGCGTTCTCCGCGCGTGTGACTTTGGTTTGTTTAAGAATCTGCACTGCTATCTTTTATCACTATATGTGCTTGTCTTAAAATGAAGATGTGCTCTTTTCTGTAATCTCACTTGATTTCTTTGTAAATGAAACTGCTATAACATGTAATTAATTTCTGACTTGCTCTGTGTTTAATTAACTTTCTGAGCAAATATTTCGTATAACTTCTATATACGATTTTAAATGTTGCATTTAAAAAATCTTATAAATATTCAGCTTATACTTATATCTATATTTGAAAAAATAATAAATGATTGCTTATATATTTATTTAATGAATTACGACGGTAGATTTTTTATCAATAATTTGGAACACTGATTTTATTCTTTATTTGTCAAATTACATCTACACCATTCAATATTTATACAAAAAATTGATCATCATTGTTAAATTTTTGGAATTTTATTTTCTAATAAAATATTGTAGCAAAACTAAAAAAGTATATTTTTTGTATAGGTAGAAATGAAAAGCAATATTTTAGTAAAATTCAATATTATATCAATACTTACATACCTATATATATATATTTACTGTGTGAGCTAATATTCCTTTAAAAGCAATGCTTGAAGGAAAAGCTTTTTACGGTATTGCAAGGGATGTTATCAATCAAAAAAAAGTAACATCACAAATATTTACTATATTTCAATTAATTTCTTGTCTAGAATAAATAAATGTTAAAGTATCTTTAACGTTTGCGATGGATTTGAAAAAATAAATAAATTATTTCGGTTAAAATTGCACTTCGATTATATTTCTGTTCTACATTATTTAATTTCGATTTAAAATATAGACAATCAGCTATTGTAACTAAGCTATAATTTACAGACAATTTCTTATACGGATTCTTTTAATCGTGTCTATGCTATAAGCAGGCGAGGAGATTTGATTACTATAGAACAAAATTACAGCAGACAAAATATATACATAATTGAATGTAACATGATACTTGAGATTGCAATACGCTTACTGCAGTAATATAATAATAGTGGGTGTATAGGCTGATACTTTATTTCTTGTCTTTTTTGAAAGAGTAAACAGAAACATTCTGGTACTTCCCCTACATAGCTTTCTTACGGAGTTGTAATATCAGGGTCTACGTTCTATAGTGATAACCAGTATCATTCTGTTTAAATCGGTAATTCTGTATACTTGATCTTTGTTTTTCAGCACATTATCAACTGAGACTAGTCCCCCCAGTAAATACAGGCGCTCAATTCAATTATAACGAAACCTTCTTGTCATACTTATTTATAAATTTTCACATTATACTAACTACGCATACTTCAATATAACAAATATATTTTTCTGGACTGAGATGAGGAAGTAGACTAAAAATTTATGGTGTAATTCATTGTCTTTGGTAACCAGATGTGATATTGAAAATCTTGTTGAGAATCTAGTGATTAACAAAACCTAAAATAGTCAATATTTTAATAAAGATTATACATTTACTGATGATTTATAAAAACACTGCAACTTTTTTCAGTCTTTTCTAAATGAGATACGCTTATAGGAATTCGGGGTTGTACTGGCGATAACCTCGGATACGTTAGGAAGAATTTTTTTTTTGCACGGCTGGCTGACTTTTATAATGAGTCTTGTCATCTTGAGGAAAAGAAAAAGCAAGTCATTCAGCGACACTCTCGCCTATCATAATCTGATGTAAATTTTCTTTTCTGTGACGATTGACCGAGAGATACCGAATTTACGAAGAAATTCAACTAACAAACAGTGCAGGAACATATGTGTTCTTATTAATTAATCCTGAAATATTCCTATTTTGATAGTATTTTATAATTAGGTAAGCGATCATTTCATTTGTTTGGTTCTAAGTATTTTTAAATGTACTTTGCAATGGAATCGTGCAATTTTAGTAGAACCGTTAAAGATTGTCACAGACCAACTGATCTTAGTCGTGTAGCACGAGGAGGTGCTAGCACCTTTAACTTGATAATTTTTATTTCATACTAAAAACTCTAAGTGTTCTGAAAGATTTAAATAGCTAAGCTTTTTAAAATATCAAACGATTTGAATATTTGAAAAAATGCATTGGAATATAAGCTTCTCACTACCTTTAATATGAATTTTATTTCTTGAAGCTTGCTTTCTTGTCTACATTGGAAAGAACCGGATCGTGAGACTTTTAATTAATGCATATATTCAGTTACGTTGAGATGTGGTGAATTATTTTTCTCTGTTTTATATAATTAATAATAAAAATAGTTGAGAAGGCGAGATATCTTATAAAAAGAGTCTGCTCACGAGTACAATTTCGTTGTATGTAAAAAAGTCACATTAAAATTGACTCGGTGCTCTTACTCACTATTCATTATCGAGCACTTTTGCTGATTATCGCAAATTACGACCAATCACGTGAAGCCAATGAGAACATCGCTATGGGCTCTTTTCGCGATATCGCTCTTTGTTTCGATTATTGCTATTTGAGAGTTCTCAAGTTAGTGCAGCTATTCATGGCTATGCAACGGACAATCATTTTGCATCTTGTGAGTTTAGTTATTCCCAGTGACTTTCTATCGATGAGCTTGCGAAAAATTTGCGCGTGTGCCACTTGTGTTTGCTTTGCTTTGCTGTCTTATATATGTACATTTAAAAACTGATTATTTCATAAGTGATATGTAAAGAGAAGAAATAAATCGTACAATAAATGGGTTTTTTTCTCCATAATTTTATGCGGAAACTACAATATTCATGTAATCCGCATCATATGCATATGTAAAGTATATTTAAGGAATATATTTAAGTAGACCTTTTCTATTAAATAAATATTTTATCTTGTAACAATTTATGTAACTTAGATTAAGTATAACTTTAGAAGAAAAATTAAGAATTAATAATTATATAATTGAAAATTAGGGTGCAAAGTATGAAAAGTATAAATAAAATATTAACATCGGGAAAAGGCTAAATTGATGGTCATGGAACCTATTGAATTTTCAAACAACTTTATTGCATAAAAATTGCTTGGAACGTTTCGAGAATTCAATACGTTCCATGACGATCAAATTAGCCTTTTCCCGTTGTTAAGAATTAAAAGGAACGATAAATTCATTTTAATAATAAATAAAATATGTTTTCGAAAGCATAAAAAGTATTTGCTTAAGTGTTCGAAATCTGATTCCGTGACGGTATTTAGCAGTTTTTATTTAATAAGTATTGTTGTACACATGAAGTAAACAAAAATTGCTTTGTAAATTTAATTTTAAGAATTATGTTACTTCAAATTTATTTCTAAACCTTTACCGTCAATACTGAAATATCTGAATAATAATGTTCTCAAATTTAAGATTTAAATGTGGCTTTATTTGTAATTCTTTTAATTCAGTTGTTTTTTTTTATTGAAAATGCATTGCTTTTCTCAGTAAAATATTTATCAGGTATTTAATAAATCTGATCAAGTGTTCAATTTACATTTTATATAGATATTGTTGTATAATTATAGCATAATACTTCATTACAATTAGATAGATTCTTAAAAATGATAAATTCTTAAAAATTGGCTCATATATGTTTGAATTAGAGGGCTTGGTTGTATGAATTGTATAATTTAAGTACGAAGATAAAGTATTACATAATGTGATAATTAACTGATTAATTTACATTATAAATTATCATTCAAATTCTTTTTATATTATTGTAAATGATTAATTAAAAACTGTATCAGGTAATTCTAGTATAGTCTAAAGTATTTTAATGCAAAAATTAATAAACTTTGTCATTACTAACAACAATTTACAGCATTATATTAAAGTAATAAGGGTACTAAAAAAATCATAGCTTAAAAAATTCCTTTGTTACTTATCTGCCTTATTCTGCTACGCAACACCTTCGTGAATTTGCACTAATTTAAAGTCATTGTATGTTCGAAAAACTATTATTATATTTATAAGACCATATAAAACATATAAATAGGATTATAGACGCTCAAGAACAAATATTAAAAAAAATCTTATACATATGACACAAAGAAAACACTTATCATATTTTCGATTTATTTCAAATTGTTAGAAAGAAAATTGTATGTTACGAGTTACATTTTGTATTTTTTAAATATATTTTTGTAAAAGAATAATAAAATCTTTAAAACATAGATTTCTTATACATGAACTGTACAAATAATTTAAGTATTTCGATTCTTATAAGTGAATATTTTTTTATTTTTTCTGTATTTTTACAATGTGATACCTGCGAGATTTTGTGATGATCGTTTTACTTTCGATTATACATATATTAAAAATGAAATAACAGTCGGAGTTTATTGTTATCGTTCATGACACATAGTGATAGTTGATTCTTGATTTGTAATGTTCTTTGTTAATGTTAATCTCCTTATTATGCACATTTTTTTTTAAATTCAAATTTGACTGAGAATAAAAGGCGTTTGGTTATTTGAAAATCCTTCGCTATTTGAACTTGAAAGAACGAAATCAACATGACATCGAAAGTCAGCTTTTGACGTAACTTATTCATTCCGTCACGTTTACTTTTCTTTAAAATTCGGCACAATTGTTAGGGTTATCAGTCACCACCCTATACGAATGTATATACCAAATTTAAAGCCATTGAAACTTTTTTTTTTGTTCGTTTGGGCACTGCATTATACTTTCGTAAGCATAACTTATTTTTAGAAGTTTTAAAAAGGTAGTCGAGTCAGTATTTTTTCATGTATATATATATTTGATTTTTACATCTCAATATATATTATGAATTGAAAAGATATGTTTATAATTAAACATTACAAGTATAAGCTATGCTCGTTAACTTTGACTTCTCATAACTGTGATTCATGAATATTTCCGAATTTGTGGTGGGAACCGTTGTTTCATGCGGCGGCTCTTTCATTACGCGACTAATAACTTATATTGCAGTACCTACTATAAACAAGTGAATAATTCTACTGTATCATTACAAGTATAGCTTGATAATTTATCATAATAGTTTTAATGATACAATAAAATTTACTAGTGTATTATTACACTAGCCATACAAATTTGATAAGAGCAAATATAAGATTTCTTACAAATTTAAACACTTTCCCATGCATACGTGCGCGCACACACATACACTTTTATTATTATTGTAATTCTACTCAGGTGGTTGTATATACAAGTGCTCAAACCTCTTCAAATGCTTCTCAAGTATTAAACAATAATATTTTTCGTAAGAGGAAACATTAATAACACATGTCATTATTAAATATAAGTGGGCATTACTTGATTTCGATATCGCTGTATCAATAAAATAACGTTCAAAATTGATAAAATACAGTCTGATAAGTAGTAATGAATGGAACTAGGTAATCACTTAAAAATTGATTTCTAATCTTTTTGGGAGGTGAAGTGGTAACATAAGTCTCAATTCTTACTTGATTATTTATTACACGTGCAGCATATTACACATACATAAAACATTTACATCATGTTCAACAAGGCTTCGCATTATCAATAAGATTATAATAGGAAATAAAGAATAATATTTTAAACAGAAACTATTATTTTATAACTACCTTCCAACCAGAGAATGTCTAGATGGCTCATGAATAAAACACAATGTATACCTTTCTTCGATATATTGTTTAAATAGTACTGTTACTAATCTAACTTCTTACATATACTCGTAGGATCATTTAATCATTACTTCTCTATAAAAAGAAAAGAGATCATGTATGTAGCTATCATCAAAATTATATTCCTTTTTGGCAAAATTTCGGCAAGATAAAACTATTTGAAATAATGATATTTTAGCGGAGAAATATCTATCACATTTCACAAAGAATTTCAATATACTTATATTTTTAATCGATGGCTTTAAAAAGTAAAAGCTAATTTTAAATGAAACAGGATATGATAAATCAATAATCGAATTGCTTCCCGTGCTTTCGTATCGAGATATTAGTTAAGCCTCTCGTATTTCATAATTTTCGTCACTGATAAGTTTTTACAAATCTTGTGATACTCATTGGAATTCATCTGATAAAATAAGCCTTTTAAATCTACCGGATCACGATAATATTTATCATCTTGATTTCCATATATATATCACACAGAACTTTACTACTTTTTTAAAAATTTATAATAATTTAATTTTCGTTAAAAGAATTGTATACTTATATGTAAAACCTATACTTTAAATTATTAATAAGTTTTCCTATTGTTCAACTTTTTCTAGTATACAAGTGTTTAAGATAAGCGTACTTATAGATATAGATAGAAGATTTTCTCAAAATATAACCTTTTAAACCAAAAATACGATTTTCTTTCAGTACCAAACAAAAATATAATTATAAAAATTGATTAAAATGCTCGTAATATATAAATTTCAATAAAATTCAAAATTTTGCGTTTGATTTACTAACCCATAGAGGAAAGTGAAGATTCTACATTTTCTCGTCATCTTTTTAAAAATATAATTATTAAATTATTTGTACCTCAGCTATAATGTGAATCAGTAGGTTATTACTAATATAATGTGCCAAATCAATCACTAACTCAAATGCTTGCAGAATTTCATTCATAAACCAAATACTATATATAATATAATAAGTTTTAAGCAGTCACCAGATTTGCATTGGTTCAAATTTACAGAATACTCTTCAGTTTTAAATCATTTTGTTTATTTCAAAGGTAATATAATGGGGAAAATCTCAGTGTGACTAGACAATTTCATGCTACTGTTATTAAGTTCTAATTGGCAATCTCACTTTACCAATCATTCTTTTAAACAATGATTAATCTAATTCTATTAATTGAATAAAATTAAATCATATTAAATATCCTGGTGCATACTTAATAATTCTATTTCTAATAGACCATTATTAAATTTTAAATAATAAACGATTAAGAATAACGGGAACATAGTTACGAACAATCCATCATATTTTCTGGCAGGTAGTATTCCACACGAATGAAATAATATTAACCTATTTCACATAATGTGATCCTAAAATTGATAAGATTTAAAAGTAAGTCAATTTAATTGAATAAAAAAATGTTCATTATTTGGTATAAGTTTTATTAATTATATGAAATGTTAGACCAATACAAATTGATGGTTCTATATAATATAATATAAATCATTTCATATTTCCTAAATAGAAAAAAAAATTAGTTTCAATGTTAATTCACAAATATTGATTGAACCTAAAACTTTTCACAGAATGAAAAAAGTGCAGATAAATAAAACTGAGATATAAGTATAAAGGACGATGTTATCATTCAAATTTGTTTATTATAACCTTGAATAAATGAAGTGAGACGATCGTCAGAGAAGCAAAAGCGATTTTTTATTTACAAAACATTATTTGTAATATTATTTACAAAACTTGGATCGAAATACTGAGATAACTCTGTGGACTTAATTTGTATTCGAAGGAACAAAAATAACTTTTTCAGATGTCTTTTAACATATACATATATATGTATAATAATCATTGGAATATTCACATTCTTTAAATCCAACTCCTTTATTTTTATTTCAGATTTTCTTAGGTTACAAGAAACAGAAAAATTTGGCGCGTGTGTCCCCTAGATTCAAGACAGAAAAAAAATGGGCCAAGAATAATTATCAAAAGTTTTTGTTTGTATTTGTTGGGCCGTGGCATGTAGATGGATGGTAAACGAAGTGTCCTCGCAGAAGAGGCAGTCGACTGGTATGGAACAGCGGGAAAAGTTCGGCGACCTTTAGAAAGCATCGTATATAGTGTGGATCGAGGGGAGAACTCGCGCGTAAGACACATCGTCCCTTTCGCCAGTCGTGACACATTATACTTATATATCGCCGCGCGCAAATGTTGCACGTCCCAAATCGACCTTGACCTCCAGCTACCCTCCAGAGAAAGCGAGAGAGAGAGAGAGAGAGAGAGAAAGAGAACCACCCCTCGCAAGCACAAAAGCTCTTGAAGCCGGTGTGGCGCGCCCCGCCGTCGTCAGGCCGCTTCTGCAAAGATGCTCGTGTGCGGCGCACATCCAGTATATACGAATACTCTCCAGTCTCCATCCTCGTGCAAAGAAATGCTATGCGCATGTCTGCATATACAAGCTATTCTAGCCATATCCAACTTTGTCGCGTGCTTGTGGTGCCCCTTGTCCTATTATACCTATATGCACATAATCCTCGCGTGTACTACGCGTCAACTATTGCCCGCGCACGTATATAGCACGTAAGTATATCATGTTTTATGCAAGCCTGCGCGCATGCCTCCACGTGCATTTGTTTTCATTTCCCGGGGAGAGTGTCGAGCTGGCTATATAGTTGTGCTCTCCGCGGCGCGCTTACAGCTTTATTACCTGCGCACATACGAACAACTGCGTGTTCCAAACTAAAAACACTTGAAATAGATATTTTATTTATTTCCCCGTGGATGCCCGCTTATATATTGAATAATGTATGAAATTTCAGTTTGAGGCTCAATCGTGTAGATGATTTTAATTCAAGACCCATTTCAAAATATATAAATAGACTAAAGAATGTAGATTTAGCATAAAAAAGTACTGTATAATTATTTAATATACCTATATAATTTTTACAAAAGGCAAATAATAATAAAAATTAGGAAAAACACTATTTTATGAAAATATTTCATGTAGCTAGTAGTTTACTTTCGCTCCACTAATTTCTGCTATTCCAGCTTTGATATCTCCGGTGGTGTGTTGTTGACCGACTTAATTACAAGCACCCGCATATATATCTACGCGGCATAAGAAAAGTACTGAAAAGCTTTGTTCAGTGCATATTCAGCTGGTCGAGAGATACTGAAGTAGTTTGCCTGTGTCACTAGTACTGGCATCCCATCGTCAAAGTAGAATCTATGAAACTGGTACATCGGTGAGAAACGCTGAAATATGCCGGAAAGAAAATGCTTCTTCGGTATAAAACTATCGGTATGTAGGTAAGTATTTTTGTATTATAGCCAATGTACAGGTTTTTCTGTAGCTACGCATCAGTTTCTAAAAAATAATGCAGCTTATCGATTAGATATAGGTATAGTAAGTATTCACAATAGAATAATCACGGAATTCTTCATATCATATTATGGACTAAACAAAATTACTCTAATTCCTGCATCAAAATTTTAATATAATTAATTAAATTTCTATATTATAAGTATTGCTTTTATATTCAACAAGAAATACTAACAATCAAACTTCTTATTTTACTTTCATGTGAATGTTTCATTCTTTATGAGTCAATCTATCAAACTGTAATATCGCAATTTAAAGTGAATGTTAAAACATAAAAGGTGAGCTGTGAGTTCAATGATAGTAGCTGCTTACATAAAATAGTTCATAGGCAATATAACTGTCGGATATAATCGATAGATTAAATTATAGTTCGCATCATCAAAACTGATAACTATAAGCATTTGTCTTATATTCATTATTTTATACAAGTTCTAGGGACCTACATAATTGTATTGTTACATATTTCTGTAAACGCACGAATTCATTTCAAAGATTTTCAAAAAATAACATTATTATGATTATAAACATATAAAAATCTGTACCGAATCATTTTTAATATCGATAAACATCTATAATTAAAAGTTGCCACCTCTTACGATCATCCTACAGATCCAATTTTTTGATTTTGGAATAATGTGATTTTAGAGAGTGAGGAACATTTGGAAGGGGTAACCAGATATGAATCTGTAACTTGGTAAATTTGGAAGCACCGTAAATATATGTAGATTTTTCATTTTTTCACTCCCGCAACCTTAATTTTACCCTTAATAAAGGGGATGATGACATCTTAGAATTATTTTAAATGTCTAAAACAAAAAGACCTATTAAACATCCATTGCGACGTTCATCTCGCCGATCTTTTTCAATTCTAACATTTTGCAAGGGGATTCATGTAAATTATTTGAGCGACACAATTGTATTGAAGTTATAATGTAACCAGACAATTCAGACTTAGAATTTCAACTTAAGAGCGAAGGTGATGATGAGGAATCTGACAGAGTCGATAATGTTGATAAGATTGTAAACCATGTATTTTATATTTTTCGTCAATGAATATCACTTTAAAGTACCAGCCAAATCTGTGACCCGGAGGGTGTCGCCTCCCCTTGTTAGGTCATTAAAATATCTCTTTAACCAATAATTCAATTTTAATTTTCAAAAAAGTCATCTAATAGACAATCAAGACGAAGTTCTATACAAAGTTTTAGAATGATATAATGTTTGTTTTTCTAGTTATCGTGACTGCAAGAAATAGCATAAATAATCAAATTATTTTATTCTATTTAGAAAATATAAATGGATATAGAAACGAAGATACCCACGTCATTCAAAAACCATTTATTTAAAAAAAAATTAGACCCCTTAGTCGAAGTAAAGGTTAATAGTAACTTAATTGAAAATCAGAATCTTTCTATACACGTCTGTTTCTACTGCAATGTATTAAGAATAGGGAATGATCTATCCGACTGTTTTTAATATAAGTATTTTCCTTCAAGTACGGGAGTTAAATTTTATTTTAAATTAAATTTCTTTTTATTCTCTAAATGATAGTGCAAGTTTCGTACATTGTCTTTACAATGTTATTAAAGGCAGATACGGACACATTACTTTCACATTTTTGTAAGTAACAATTGAACCATACAAGATAATCTAAAATTTCTTTTTTCAGGTTATTTTTAAAATCTGTCTGATGTGTAGTAAATTGTTAAGCAATAAAAATTGAAAAATAGTAGATTAAACACGAGGTCTGGACTGGTAATTTTCCTCCCGAGTAGCGTATCCTATTTTTGTTCCTAGCGAGGACGAAAATACAACATTCTCGAGCAGGCGCCGGAAGAGAAAGTGGTATTTGGAAAAGGTGGAATGGACCAAGGGAAAGAAAATGGTACTTTCGGCCCGCTAGGCAAAAAAATAGTATACGCTTCTCGGGAGGAAAATTGGACAGCCCAGACCTCGTGTCTTTTACTCCTTAAAATCAAAATTAAAAAAAATTCATTATAATTCTTTCTATCTCTGCATTCTAAGAAAAAAATAAAAAATTTCAATAAACTTATACCAAAATCAGTAAAATAGTTCTTTAGATATGGGGCGTGACTTACGCAGACAAACGCGCACAATATCCGTATATCTACCAGCATTTTTGAAAAATATCATATATCGACTCCATGATGATCAAAATTTACTTCTATGATGTTACCTCAAGACTTTTTTTCACCAACACAAAGCTTCCTTTTGGAGGAAACAATATAAGAAAGGGAGAAGAAACAGCGATCGATAATCTTCTTTGTATACACAAAAACAAGAAAAAGGAGTCGGAAATAGATAGGAGAACAATCTTTTTGAATACAGTGCGGGAAGACTCTTGTCGTTACTCGAACTGCGTACATTCCAGATGAACTGAGTGATGATGGAATATAAAAGATAAACGAAGTAAGAAAAAAATATAATATTTGCTAGAATAAAGAAGAATATATAGTATGTTTTGTTGATATTTTTATATTTTAATTTTATTAAAGATGTGAAGCTACTCTGTAACTATTAAAACCTTAGCTTTTAAATAGTTTTGTACATAATTTCAGGAAGTATACGCCCGTAATTGTGTATCTATTTTTAGAATTGAAACTACTTACATAAATTCGTATATTATATAACCCTATAGTAAAAATTTTAAATATACGAAAATGCATAAAAATGTATAAAAACCTATCAAAATGTATGGAGACGCCCGATATCGGAGCCGAGTTGGAAAACGGAAAATTTAATTATTGTAATACAAGAAAACCAGAATTGCTAAAAATATTTAAAAATATTGAAAATAATAGATCCGTATCCAGACAGCATCAGACTGCTACATTCATTTCACTTTGAATTAGAGTTCATGCAAACCTTAATTAGTGTAATCTTTTCAGTAATCGATAGAACTCATTTTTAAAGTGAATAAAGTTATTTTAGTCATTGATACAAAAGGATTTTTTCTTTAAAAGTGTGATTTTCACTCTAAAAGATTTTGTGTGTACGATGTATACTGGTTTTACTATAAAAATTTAAACCATCCATAATATGAAAAATTTAAACAAACCATAGGGGAGAATGGGGCGGTATGGGTATTAAAAAGTTCAACGTATTTATTTTTTATTATTTTTACGGAATAAAATATAGCAAATAGTTCTGTTATATATATATAAGCATGGAAAATTACTTTTTTTTTTAAATAACAATAATAGCAAGTACTTCAAAATATTCATAATGCCTCACCCGTGGGGCTGTATGGGTTTTGCTGTGAGGCGAGATGGTTAAGCGTAGAATGCATATACGTATGTACACATTGCAAAATTACATAAAATACTTTTTACAGCTTCTCTCAAATTCTCAACTGACCACTGTTGCCTTCGTGTTATTTTCTCCCAGTATATTGCGATTAAGAAGTGAGAAATTTTTCTTGTTCCTATGAATACTATATAAATTAATTTTGAATAACTATATATAATGTTTTAAATTGTATAAACTATTGCACATTTGTATTACCGACTGAGGTTTCCGACATTCTCAGTACAGATAGGACACAGCAGAGAGTATTGCGATAGAGGTGCGTGAAGTAGGTATTTCATGCACAAGTATAAGGATCATCTACTTTGCACACTTGTATCGTATACTATTTTTAAAGCACTGTGAAATTTACATTTATTTTGCTTTTCGCGAGCCGCGCTTTTCGTGCAGTAATTGACTATTTCTCACACGCTTTCCTCATACGAGTAGTCGATCATTTCTTGCATAGTATTTAAAAAAATTAATATCTGTTCGTTTGCTTAATATTCAAATTTGCTCTTAAATTTCTCAATTTGTTAATCAATAAAATTTATTGAAATTACTTAGTTACAGCTTTTTATATAACATGGATACCGTATCAGCTTTAAAGATTATTACAGTTGTATTAATTATTTACTAAGCTTACCATCAACTACTCACAATATACTTAGTATAGTGATAACTGTTCATCGATCTGTCTACTATTAGAGGGTCGATATTTATATTGTCAGTTGTAAACGAATCCGAAGTCCTTATAACGACCTCAAACCCTGGATATTCTTTTTGTAGTAAGTAAAACTTTGAATATTATTCAGCAAAAATTATGAACCCATTGGCAAATAAAATTATGGTAATCAATTTATTTAACGGGTATCTTCAAATACTTTTTTCTGAAATTTTTATAATACAAATCGCAAGTGGATCTCTTCTCGACAGCATTAGTAATGCAATAAATAAAAATGAAATATTGCAGGCGTCGGTAATACTTTTTCAATCTTATGTATATGAATATGTTTTTTTTAATTATATAATAATCAATTTATTTCAGGTAAAGATCATAAATACATGTTTTCACACACAAAATGGAAACATTATTGTATACACCGAAGACAACAGTAATATTAGTCCTATTTTAAATAAAAAAACTTTATTATTAATGTCTGTGAATGCACATGAAATAAATAGCGATCTAAATCTTATGAATGCAAACATATTTCAAGATATTTATAGCTACAATAATACTGTTGCTAAAATAAGTAGTCCTGGCCAAAACTTTTTCATTGTTGCATCTTCTACTTATACATTATCATCAACATTAAAGAAACTTCGAAATTCTATTTGGTGGAACCATCAAGGAGCGTTTTTACTACTGTGTATAAATAGCAAATCAAAATGTATTGATTGCTATTTATATCCATTTGATATCCTATCTGCAGTTTTTTTATGCAAAGATTTCAATGATAATACACAAGTATTTACATTTAATCCGTTTAATCATTTTGCTCCATTGTTTTGGAATGCTAGTGAAAATAGCACTGACCCAAAAGATTTAAATAATCAAACCTGGACTTTGTTTCAACATTCATGGACAAACTTATCGCGTAAGTATTTTATACTTAAATTTTTTGCTTCTATAATGTCAATAAAATGACCGTCGGGTTTATAAAATCATACACTAAAAATTCTGCCGCTTAATACTTTTTTAAACTATATTTATATTGCTGAGAGATTATCATTTCTAAGAAATAAATACATTGTACTTATTATATACTATACAAGAATATTTAATTAAAAAAAAGAAATTATTATTATATCAATTTATTCATCAAATCAACTTTTGGTTTTTCCAGGGAAAGGTTGCTCTCTCTGTGAAAAGTTGTATTTCGATAAAACACGAAGCTTAGATGGGTATCTTGTAAAATTGGGTGCATATATTAGACCAGTGATACTTTCCTATGATGAAAATAAAATTGGTATTAATCGATTCGGTGGTGTTAATGGAGATATAGCACGAGAAATTTGGACCAAGTTAAAAGCAAGGGTTATTGTAAAGTTTTATCCAACAATGGGATTTATTGCTAGCAATGGATCTCCTCATGGCTATTACGAAGACTTGCGATCCAAAAAATTAGATTATGTGATGAATATGATTTTCTTTCGTCATTTTTGGAAGCTTCAAACTTATCCTCACGAAGAGACTGAAGTTTGCATTGTGTCTTTCAAAGATCTATCAGTTTTTTCATCTATAAACAAATTTTTAAATATTTTTTCTTCATTTATTTGGTTAATTGCTTCGATAATATGCTTAATATTAATCTTCATTATTAAGATCCTTTTAAAAGAGTCCGTTTTCTTGAGTGCTTTAGAAATAGAAAGAATGCTATTGGGTGTATCTAGTCTGAAAATTCCGCAGTATCCAATGGGAAGACTCCTCTTCATCTGCATTATTTTTGTAACAATGATGATTAACTCATACTTCCAAAGCAAGCTAAGTTCTTTGAACATTGTACCGCAACCTAGTCCAGTGATCGATTCAATCGATGATGTAATGAAATCAAATATTGTTCTATATGGATTAGCCAGTATGAGACCTCAATTTCAAAGATCAGATGTTCAAAAACGATGGGTGGACGAAGATATTTCGAAATGTAGCAAACGCCTTTTACAAGGGCAGCGAGTAGCTTGTATATCTGGGTGCATCGCAGCCAGATATCTCATTTATGAGGGTGAACTCATACATACAGCTAAGCAAAGGAAACATACATTTATGTCCTTTGCAGTCAGAAAAGATTGGCCACTTTATTCGAGAGTTAACCAAATACTCAGGAGAATAAACGAAGCGGGATTAATTAGTTTATTTCGTAAACGCGAGAAGAGACATTTCATGCTGCCTCCTGACTCAGATTGGAAAAACTACATAATCACCTTACAAGAAATAAGCTTTGCCGTATCCTTTTGGACCGTTGGAATGATTCTGTCCATTGGTGCAATTGCATTGGAGATTTTATTTAAAAAATTAAAAAGATACCGCATCCATTCCGTATGTTGTTACATTAAATCTGGTGGTTAAATTTACACCCAATCATGCATCATCATGTAAATAGAAAATAGAATTATTAATAGCACTGCTGTTATTATTTCATTTCAAGTTTCATAATAAGACATTGATCTGCTAGAAAGTAAGGAAAAAGTGGAAATGAGGAAATGCGTATTTCTTTTCATAAAGTACTTATACATCTGTAAGTTGAAATGACAGCATGTTAACTTTTTCTATTTAGTACTTTATAATAGCATAAATAATTATAGTATACTAAACTAAAAGTACCCTAGTGGAAATAATTTTTGTGATGAATTGTGTCGAAATGTGCGAAAATGTGCTAAAATGTGCCTAAATGTGCGAAAATGTGCCAAAAGTGTGTCCAGGTATATACAATTGGAACATTTGGCACATTTTCGCACATTTTCGCACATTTGTGCACATTTTCGTACATTTTGACACATTCTGACACAATTTAACACAGTTAGCCACAAAACAATTTCGAAGCAAGAAAGTTTTTGTTGAAATTTTTGTACATTTACGCACATTTACACACAATTTAGCACAGCTATACACACATTGCAGCACAGTTATGCACATTTCAGCACAGTTATGCACACTTTTGCACAATTCGGCACATTTCAGCACAAAATAGCACATTTCAGCACAGTATGGAACATTTCAGTATACTACGATATTTTTCGGCTAAAAATGGCACATTTAGATTCATACAGAATCATGCCAAAATGTGGCAAAATGTGTAGAGTCCAACTGTGCCAAACTGTGCACAAATGTGCCTAATTGTGCATAATTGTGCATAAATGTGCATAAATGTGTCTAAATGTGCCGAAATGTGCCAAAATGTGTTAAATGTTCCAATTGTATATACCTGGACACATTTATGGCAAATTTCGGCATATTTCTGCACAGTTAGACACAGTTCAGCACATAAGTCATTTCCACTAGGGTAAATGTACAGGTGAAAATGTTAACAAAAATAATTAAATAAAAATTACCAAGGCAGTTCGTTTTAAAACAATATTTTTAATTTCTCTAACAAATTTTCAGACATCTAGCTGAAAAACAATTCAAATGACATGCATATGATATACTTTCTTGTTGCAACTGATAAAATGTTAGAGGTTTTATAGTGCCATTTGAATTAGTAGTTAGCTAGAGGTCTGAGAATTTGTACAGATGTTCAAAATATTGTTCTAAAACGAACTGTCTTGGTAGTTTTTATTTAATTGTCTTTGTTAACACGTTCACCTGTACATCTAGATGCGGCTTTTTAGTTATTTTTTTTAAATATTGACAGGGAAGATCTGTTGGCTGCAACGAGTTATATTTCTGCTTTTTACAGTACTTTTAGGCCCAGAAACTAATAATTATTATTTTGAAAGGTGGGTAAAAGTATAATTCTGGACCTAAAAATAATGTAAAAAGCAAAAATATAACTCATCGCAGTCAACAGATCCTCCTTGATATTGTTTAAAAAAAAATAACATATCCACACTGAAATGCCGCCTGTTGATGTTCAGGTGAAAATGTTAACAAAGACAATTAAATAAAAACTACCAAGGCAGTTCGTTTTAAAACAATATTTTCAACATCTTTACAAATTTTCGGACCTCTAGCTGAAAAACTATTGAAATGGCACCGTAAATCATCTTAACATTTTACCAACTGTCCAGAAACGCGTTTATTTAATTTAAGGGGAAGCAGTAGCGTCCCCCCTCCTCAGGCTGTTCGATCTATTTCTATGTTCCAGTTAATTTAAAAAACGATAAATCACATAAGCCCCATCTTGCACAAAATGATTAATAGCAACGAGTACTACGC